>CM021102.1:634009027-634019027 GCA_007115665.2 Sequoiadendron giganteum
TCTCTCTCTCTCTCTCTCCCCCTCTCTTAGATCTCTCTACCCTCTACCATCAATCTCTATCTCTCTCCCTCATACCCTAAACCCTAAACCCTCTACCCTTTACTCTTAACCCTCTTCCCTCTCTCTCTCTCCCTCTCTCAAGTATCTCTCTCTCTCTCACTCACTCCCTTTATATCTCTCCCTCCACCCTTAACCCTAAACCCTAAATCATTAACCCTTAAATCCTCTACCCTTTACCATTAACCCTATATACCCTCCATCTCTCTCACAAGTATCTCCCTCCTACCCCCTCTCCCTCTATCAGGTCTCTCTCAGATTCACTCCCTTTATCTCTTTCCCCTAGATACTCTTAACCCTTAAACCTTAAGCCCTTAAACCCTCTATCCTCTACCCTCTCTCTCCCTCCCTCCTACTATCCCTCTCCCTCTCTCAAGTCTCTCTCTCTCTCCTCTCTGTCTCTCCCCCTCTGCCATGACCCTGCACCTAAGCCCCATATAACCCTCTGCCACCTCTGCCATCAGACCTATGCCTCTATCTCTCCTCCCTCTCTCTCTCAAGTTATATCACTCAGTAACTCCTGCCTCTCTCCCCTCTGCCTTAACCCTCTGCCCTCCTGCTCCTCTCCCACTTCCTCCCTCCCTCTCTTTCCTTTGACTCCTCATTTCCTCTCCCTCTATGACATAACCTAAATGTAAACCCTCTCTCTCTCTCTCTCTCTCTCTCTCTCTCTCTCTCTCTCTCTCTCTCTCTCTCTCTCTCTCTCTCTCTCTCCTATCCCCTATCCCTCTCTCAGGTCTCTCTCTCTCACACTCACTCCCTCTACCTTGTACCCTTAAACCCTATACCCTCTATCTCTCTCTCTCTCAAGTCTCTCCCCTGTACCCCCTCTCCCTCTCTCATTCTCTCTCTCACTCACTCACTCCATCTATCTCTCTCCCCTATACCATTAAACCCTAAACCCTTAACCCTTAAACCCTAAACCCTTATAACCCTCTACCCTAAACCCTTAACCCTAAACATTTAACCCTTAAACCCTTGAACCTAAACCCTAAACCCTTAACCCTTAACCCCTAGAGCCTACTGACCCTTAACCCTTAAATCCTCACCCTGCCACCTAAACCCTTAAACCTAAAACCTTAACCCTTAACCCTTAACCCTTGGCCCTTAACATGGCCTAAACCTCTACCCTCTACTCTCTCTCTCTCAAGTCTCTCCCTCATACCCCCTCTCCCTCTCTCAAGTCTCTCTCTCACTCACTCACTCCATCTATCTCTCTCCCCTATACCCTTAAACCCTAAACCCTAAACCCTTATAACCCTCTACCCTAAACCCTTGACCCTTAAACCCTCTACCCTGCCCTAAGCCATAAACCTAAACCCTAAACCCTTAACCCTTAACCCTATACCCTATACCCTAAACCCTTAACCCTAAACCCTTAACCCTAAACCCTTAACCCTAAACCCTTAACCCTTAAACCCTCTACCCTTAACCCTCTACCCTCTCTCTCTCTCTCCCTCTACCCTTAACCCTAAACCCTAAGCCCTTAAACCCTCTAACCTCAAAGAGTGAATAGCTTGAAATTTTTGTGTGGCCACATCCTAGATAATATCTGGATGATATACTGGAGGTGGCAAAGGAAGGGGAGGAGGGGGGACATATGGGTGCAGGACTACTCAAATTGCCCCTGGTCTATCCTGGGGCATACCTCCACCGATGCCCTACAAGGGTTTAATGTCAAAGTAATTGACATGATGCCCTAACACAAACTCAACGTATAATTTTTTAATAAAGTAAAATGGTATATCACGATTGTTGTTCGGTGGTTTATCAAAAACCATACACCAATGATCCCAAAATTTATCTACAATGTCCCTATTCATGCACCATTTTATAGAAAGTTTTGGTTTATTAACATTAACTGGCAAACAGGTGTAGGGGTTAACGAATAAAGAGGCTTTTTGGGATTTTGTTATTTGGAGATCTTTCATATCATCGTAAGACAATCCACATGCATAATATTCCCTCATGTCTTCTCACTACGAATGAAAGGCATTATGTTGGCTGGAGAGGGTTTCTATATTTTTAATTATTTCCTTCAATGTGTTTGTCATCTCGGAGAATCAAGGGATTCTTTTATAAACATCACAAATACCACTCAATTGCTCCAATTTTTCACCAATTAAGTCTTCAATTGATGGTTGTGGAGGTGGTGGAGTGTTTGGCATTTGTGCATTTTCATTCTCAGCCATAATACCTTATTAAAGTTAAAAAATAACTAATCTAATTGAAATTACACAATATAAATGAAATTATTGTAAAAAACCCTACTTTTTCACAAAAATCCATAACAAACTCAAGTTTTTAATAAAAATACATCAACAACACTAGTTTTTAATCAAAATCCATAATAAAACATTAATTTTTAATAAAAATCCATTGTAAACTCTAGTTTTTAATAAAAATCAATAAAAAACCTTACTTTTAAAAAAAATCCATAAAAACTACTTAAAATTATACAAATCTAATTGAAAAATTGATTAAAACAAAACAAAAATCCAAAAACTTACCTTTGAAATCGGATATATGTTGAAATCGAATATCTGATATCAAGAAGTTGTTTTCACTGTGCGCTCGCAACCTATTCAACATGAGTAAAATGATTTTACAAGCCTGTTATTTTGTATTTATAGGCAACTCAAATCGAATATCCAATCCAAATCAGATATCTGATATGTAAATCTTGGTTTGGGCATTGCTTTGGAGCAATGTACTGACACCCAAGCCAGAAAAAAGTCAACTCAAGATTTCCACATTTTTGGGTTGATGCAAAATGTTTTTTTTTTTCCATTGCCACTTTTTGGCCCATCATGATCCTACACATACCCAGCTAGGAAGTGGAAAGGTTGCCTCAATCTCTATGCAACTTGTTTTGTTCAATGCATAAATTATAATAAAATTATGATCTATTTCTTTCACTGCACTCTTGGTATGCAAGATCATGTGACCGTGGTGTTAGCCTGTGTGAGTGTCACTCTCCCTTCAATCTATCTTAGCCTTCTCCTTATTGTTAAGGAAGTTACTCCCAACTTCTAGAATTGTGTTCTTGAAAGAGTCCAGAGAAAGCTTACTGGATGGAAAGGTTCTCTCTTGAGTCATGTGGGCAAGCTGCAACTTCTCACTGATGTCTCCAAGGAATACCTGTTTATTTTCTGTCAATGTTCAAAATACCTAGTAAAATTGTTGAGAAGTTTGAGAAGATCTAGAGAGTCTTTCTATGGTCTGGTATTGAAGATAAAAAGAAGATGTCCCTGGTCAGTTGGGAGAAAGTTTTCCTTCCCAAGCTTGGAGGGCTGGGCATCAAGAAATTCCTTGCTTCCAACAAGGCTCTACTTGCTAAAGTTGGATGGGACCAATTAAGAGATAAAAAGGACTGGTTCAAAATTATGAAAGCCAAATACCTGGCCTATTGTCCCCTAATCAAATGTATTGAGAATGATCATCCCCGTGGGTCTCTAGCTTAGAGTAATAAATGCAAAATGAAGAAGCTTTTGATGTTTGGTTTGAGATGGAAGCTTGGCAAAGGAAATAATATCCACTTCTGGGAAGATTTCTTACTCTTAGACTCCCCTTTGGCCTATTCAGAGTTCAAAAATTTGATGGAACCCGCTTCTTCGTTCTTTGGTAGGAATGTGTGTGATTACATGCATGGTTTACAAGGTGCTAGGTGTTGGAAAAATATTAGCTCTTGTGGCCCTCTTTCCCCTAACCTGCAAGGTTTGGATTCTTCCTTGCAGTTCTTACTCTCTCAACACATAAATCCTCTATCGTATGTTGAAGATGATTTCTTTTGGGCCTTGGATAGTAAGGGTGAATTGGCTATCAAGACAACTTATGGTTTGTTGTCGGACAAGGGCCTATAGAGTAAGTTATGGAAGAAGGTCTAGAACTATTACTTGATTCCTAAAATAAATATTTTTTGGTGGATGTCCTGCCACAATGGGATCCTTACCCAAGATAATCAAAGAAAGAGGGGATTCCAAATCTTGAATAGGTGCTTGTTTTGCAAAGACAACGAAGAAATTGTGGATCATATTCTTTTGCATTGTTCATTTGTTGTTGGTGTCTAGGACCTTGTTTTTCAAAAGTTGGAGACACACTGTACCTTGAATAAATATTTGGTTTCCTTTGTGAAAGGTTGGAATGGACCTTTCTGACACCCCCTTCCTTTGGAAATTTGGAGGTAAATTCCCCCCATCATTAGCTGGTGCATCTAGAAGGAAAGGAACAACAAGGTGTTATGTGACATTGATAAGAGTTTGAAGGATGTGTTCAGTTACGACGAGACTTATCTCAGAAAGTATCTCCTTGCTCAAGTGGAAACCACCGGATACTACCCCAACTACTTGCCCAACTACTTGGGAGATCAAGATGGCTAAAGCCTAGAAAATTGTGCTTCCTATTAATGCCTTTGACAACTCCAAATCTCTTGCTAGGAAAAAAACTGTTTGGAAAACTCCAATTGAGGGTTGGTTTAAACTGAATTTTGATAGGGCAGCTAAGGGGAACCCTAGTTCGGCTAGGATAGGTGGTGTTATAAGATACAGCCAAGGAAACTTGGTTGTTGGATATGCTAGTGGTATTGGTATTCACTCTTCTATGATGGCTGAGTCTCGGGCGCTACTCAAGGGCATCGAGATTGTAGTCACTCTAGGCATTATGAATCTGGAGATGGAAGGGGATTCTAAAAATGTGATAGACTCTATCAACTTGGGCCTCTTGCTTGGTTGGGACTTAAGGAATATTCTATTGGATATTAATATCTTAATCTCTAAATTGGAAAGGTATCACCTAGCTCATATGTTTCAGGAAGGTAACCAGGTGGCTGACAACTTTGCCAAGTTGGGGTCCACCTAGCAGATTAGCAAATGTTGGAGAAAGATAGATGTTTTTCTGATGTCTATTCAAAGGTTAATCCTCTTTGAGCAGAGGAATTCCTCTATTAATAATGATTAATCTATCATTCTTTTTCAAGTACGGGTGGAAATCCTTGACAGATCATTGGTTGGTTCGATCTTTGGTGAATAAGGTGGCTAGGCTCAAGTGGGTGTCCATAGGGGTTTTTTATATTATATTCATCTTTGGTGGGGCCCCTAACCTTTACGGGTTTCCTTGCCAATGGCACAACACATCTTTTAAAATCCCATGGAGTTCATGTAAAAGGATGTACTTTGCCATATTGTTTAATAATTCCAAATTAGGGCACCTTTTGATTCGCCTTAGATTTTATCAAATGTACTTGAAATTTTCAAATCTTCCCCCCGCATTCATTTGGCTTTGGGAAGTGTGTAACTTGTTTAAGTGGATTAGATCTTGGGATTTAAATCTAGATCCCATTATTATTCTTAATTGTTTTAATTATGGGTTTCCTTGTGATGATTATGGGCCAATGTGGCAGTTGTCATCGGGATTGATTGCCGGTGCATGTAAAAATCACATTTCCTTTATTACACCTTTTCATCCCAGTTGGAATAAGGTTTATTTTTGCAATGATATTCTCTATGGTGATCATTTTGTTTTCAGGAAATATTCTTTCGACTACTTTGTGTTGTGGGTCACGATGGGCAGAGATAGAGTTAGAACTGATCCAAAAAATTGTGAGGAGTTTCACTAGGACCCTCTGGCTTGGCATATATGTTAAGAAGGTGGGCCAATGTTTCTTATGGAGAATCTTGTGGGCCATGACGAGATGCTATCGACCCATTTTTCTAGTTCTTGGAAGGACCAACAGGTCACCATGGGTGGAATAGCTTTTGGCATTGATGAAGAGATGATTGGTAAGGCTACTTTCTTTTCCTGTGAGGGAATAAATTATAAAAAATACACCAAAACACAAGACTTGGTGAGTTTGAACACATTCTTTAAGGGAAATGAGAAGCTAGTGAAAAATTAGTCAGGTTTCGACTGTGAAGCGTTGCCTAAGCCATGGGATAAATTTTTCCTTGCCGTCATGAAATACATTACCCTCGAGGGTAGATTTAAGGTATTTTATTTCTACCACTTATCATTGTTAAATCACCTTAGGCATAATATTTTGCTTATCTTCCCTTTCTTTTTTCTTTGATCCCTGAAAAGTTCCATCAAAGAATCCCAAGAAATTGCCACTCTAAACCCTAATTCTTTGCCTCCTTTACCGTTGCAGCAAGGCCTAATCATTAGGCTCTACCAATTCCATTCGGCTCTGGTCCCTCCTAAATCCATCTCAATTGTGTGCGTGGAAGAGTTGGAACCCCCCAAAAAAAACCCTACTAACCCTTCCCCTACTGTTTCAGAGGGCTTGAAGAGGAAATCCCCCATCTTTAGGATGATCCTGGTAATCAGACTTTAGCCACTCCTCCCCTAAAGAAAAAGAAAAATGAGGTGGGGTTGGCCCAGTTGAGTGTTGTGGTTGGGCTTTGTGAACTGAAACACAAGAAGGTCAGCAGACTTGCAACTAAAAAGAAAGGGAAAAATGTGCCTCAGCTCCTGAGGGTTCTTCTGATCTTTGAGGAAGGTAAATGTGCCAAGGAAAAAGATTCAAAGGGTGATACTATGGTGGGAGCTAGCTTTGAGATGGGGATGGAACAGATGAGTGTGAGAAGATCCCACAGGTTGGCGAAACATAAGAAAGAGACCCCTGTTGATGATATCTCTTGTGACTCGGTTCATACTGGCAGCAGTATTGAAGGCACTAAAGCTAATAAGAAGTGGAAGGATAAAGGACCCATAGAAGACCCTAGTCACTTCTCTGATTTGAACCAAATGCTTCGAGATAACTCTACCAAGTCCTTGGATTCTAGGGTTGGTGCTGATGTGGAGACTCGGAGAAAGGAAGGAAATTTGGATGAGCTCAGAGTGTTGTAGGAGCAAGTTGCTAAGTTGAATCATAAATTTTACTGTCTGGCCTAGTTCACTATCAAAGTGATTCACATGTCAGCTCTCACTCTCTCAGATGTGGTCAAGGAGAAAATGGACAAGAACACCACAAATGAAGGCCCCAACTAGATTGGAGAAGATGTGTTAAACCTCCTGGTTAATAAATGGGAGGGTGTAGACAATTAGTGGTTGGGTCTATGATGCGTTGTTTTGATGTTGTTTATTGGCTATGTTTGTGTCTCTTGTATGTTGTTACTATAAAAAAAATTGATGTTTAGTGGTTTTTCTCCTTTTTGGCCCTTTGGGCTCATCGTGTAAAGGGTACAGCACTATGTAAATGTTGCTTATATTATCAAAAAAAAAACTATGGTAAATCATGAAACACCAACTATTGATAATATTTTGATTCCTAATTTAGAAATCACCCCAAATAATCAGCTTAAAAGAAATAAATAAATTATACCTTATTATAAAATTCAATAACTTAAACCAATTGAAAAATATTAAAAACAATCAAAATTTACCTAATGTATCAAGCCAATGCATGCCAATAAAAATGCCACTTAAAGTTAGTCATAAGAAACTAACATATCTAATTGAAATTGATGAAAATATCTTAAAACAAATATATAATAAAATTTTTGAAAACACTTGTTAAAGGATTGCTAATAAAATATGAAAAATATTTTTTGAAAGGCTAAATGAAACAAACAAGTGTTAATTAGTTATTAAAATGATAAAAAAATCTTAATTTTTGAGATGTTATAAAAATTCTTGGTGTAGACACTAAAACAATTATGCTTCCACTATCATTATTTTTTAACATCATTCTCTACTATCCATTATTATTTATATATTGATTATCCTCAATCCATTAACATTTAATTAAATAATGTCTATTCTTTAATTAAAGTGGGCTATTTTTTTACATCCATTTAAATATATAAAATAAAAAATTATCATGATCCATCAATATTTAAATATCATATAATTAAACCATGTCCTATTTTTTCTCTAAGCACACAATGTTTTTGATTATAGGAAAAGAAGGTTTTGAAGGGATCCTGAAACCTTGTACAAAAAATACTGTTGCTTTTTAAAAATAATCTAAACACACAATGTTGATAAAATTTAAAACCAATATATTTATCTTACATAACTTCCAAAATATTATTTTTCACTATTGTTTAGGTCCTTCACTCCAATATGACCCGATTGGTGATACCATACTAAACTTTATTCAAGTTTAATAGCATTGAAAAAACAACACAATGATGATACTTATGGCCTAAATAAAGTACCATTAATCACACCTTTACTAAGTACCACATTTCTATTGACCAACCTACACTCAAAAGTGATATGTACACCTTAGTTAATTATCTTAGAGATATAGATTATTAAATTTTAAACCAAAACTAGTATATGTAAAATATTAGAGAGTCTTCATTATCCCATTCATCAAAGACATTAACCTTTCCTAAATACACAATCTAAGGAGATCAATTATCACCAAGAGAAATCTACCCTCCATCACACTCCTTGTGATAAAATTTCCACTTCCTATGAGGATTCATGTGGTATAATGCACTTTATTCAATCAACCAAGAATCATCACAAGAAATACTAGCAAATTCTATAAAAGCACAACTAGCATACTCATTAGTGTCAAAGGATCTATCAAAAGAATAATTATTCTTCTTGGACTTGTAATCATTATTTACATGACATCTCCTTAAATGTTGACTTTATCAAGTTTTGATAAAATATCAGATCAACCAATAATTTTGGCACTTCTACCTATTCTCAATTTTTTTTCTTATCTTCATGGGGAAATTTAATATTAAATATCTAAGAATATGCATGAGAAAAGAATGAGGAATCTCCAACCTAATGAGAAGAAATCATTTGGGTATGTTATAGAGTTCCAACTATGATAAGGTCAAAGATTATTTTCATTGCACAACATGCTTATGAAATTTATTTTGACTGAATTAGAGATTTCTTATTTACAATAACACACAAACTCAAAATTCCCAACAAATTCCCCCATTGATAAGATTGAAAATTTTGAAAAAAATCAATGGGTGGATGTTGAACATACACTGAAATATAGAGAGGGGGGTGAATAAATATTCTATCATATCTCAAAACTTATGGAACAAAAAAAAAAAAAAAAACCTTTACCGCATAAGCAAGAACATGAAAGATAGAAACAATGCACAACACAATACAACACTAGTTATACATGGAAAACCCCAAAGGGGAAAAACCACAATGAGAAATGTTGCTAGGAGCTACTATCCTAATCTAGCCTCACAAATGAATAATAGTTACAAATATTTTTTAGGGCTACAACCCAAGGAAGTTGCTACTCCTTGTAATGAGGTTTTAGGGTCACTCCCAAGGAAGCTACAACTCCCTATTGGATTTTTTTAGGGTTGCAAATCCATGATCTAAGAACAAACTTAGGAAATATAACAAAATGGAAGTCCTTCCATTATCTAAAACTAACAATTAAGCTCAATCCTTTTGATGATTGTAATTTTTATTTTTCCCTTCTCTTTTTGATGATTGTAATTCTTCTTTGTCACTTTTTGTAAATATCTTCAAATGCCTTCTCTACAACTTACTGGCTTACTTCTTTCAGCATTCAATAAATTTTCCTTTGGTTCATTGCCTCCAGAAAAATAGTTAAGCACCTTCTTCGCATCCCTTTTGTCATAAAAATATGTTCAAGATGAAACCGAACAAGAATATTTCTCTTTCTCTTTCACTCACTTATGCAATTTTCATCATGTCACACATATCCCTTCACATTATTGACCTAGATCAACTAGGTTTATAATTTATACATGATATTACATTGATTACATTACAGATGTTGATCTACAAGAGAAAAATATTACATTTACAAGTCGGCCAAATATCAAACAATCAACATGAAATGTGTAGAGGGAAAGACCCAAAAGACTACACACAACACCAAGAAGAAGAACAGGCCTTGTGGATTCTAACACATGCTTAACCTAGTCCTAAACACTCTTCATAGCTTCATCTTCAATGAACAACATCCACACACTTCACA
>CM021102.1:634024027-634127822 GCA_007115665.2 Sequoiadendron giganteum
CAAGATATAATTCTTAGCCTTTCCATTATTATCATAAGCGCTAATTTATGTTGAATCAATTGGAGGAGTAGCAAGAACAACATAACCATATTTGACATATTAAAAAATACCAAACCCTAAAGAGTACAAATAGGATTCCATCCTAAATCACTAGAAAGGAAAATTTGTTCCATCAAACCTAGGTGCCTTGTGAGATCCTTCTTGAGCCATCCTAGATCTTCCTCAAGTTGTTAGACTTTTTCTAAGGAACCAAGTTCTGATACCAATTATTGAACATACACCAGAATACTGAGAGGGGGTGAATTATTATTCTATTAGATCTTAAAACTTTTGGACCAAAATAAACATCAAACTTTATTGCATAAGTAAGAACATGAAAGATAGAAATAATACACAACACGACACAACACTAGATGTACGTGGAAAACCCCAGAGGGGAAAAACCACAGTGAGAAATGTTGTTAGGAGATACTATCCTAATCTAGCCTCACAAATGAATAAAAATTACAACTTTCTTTTAGGGCTACAACCCAAGGAAGCTACTACTCCCTATAATTAGGTTTTAGGCTGACTCCCAAGGAAGCTACAACTCCCTGCTGACTTTGTTTTGGGGTTGCAAACCAAGGAAGCTACAACCCTCTGATCTGAGAATGAACTTAGGAAATATTACATAATGACAGTCCCTCCACTATCTAAAACTGACAATTAAGCTCAATCCTTTTGATGATTGTAATTATTCTTTTCCCCTACTCTTTTTGATGATTGTGATTCTACTTTTTCATTTCTCTTTTTGATGATTACAATTATGCTTTGTCACTTCTACGAATTTATTCAAATGTCTTCTCTGTAGCTTACTAGCTCACTGCTTTCAACATTCAAACACTCTTTCCTTTGGCTCATTTCCCCCAATAAATATTTAAGCACCTTCTTCACTTCCTATCTATCACAAAATATGCTCAAGATAAAACTAGACAGGAACCACCACTTATGTTCTTTCTCCTTTAGTCACATATGCAATTTTCATCATGTCCCACATATCCATTCACATCCTTGACCTATATCAACTTGGTTTAATACAATTTATACATGATATTACATTGATTACATTACACATATCAACATACAAGAGAAAAATATTGCATTTACAAGTTGGCCAAAGATCAAATAATCAACATGAAACATGTAGAGGGTAACACCCAAAAGACTACACACAACACCAGGAAGAGGAACACACCTTATGGATTCCAACACATGCTTAACCTAGTCCTAAAAACTCTTCACAGATTCAATCTTCAATGAACAATATTTGCATGCTTCGTAAATTCAAAATAGGTCAGCCTTAAGCAAGAAAGCATGAAACATGATGTTGGCGTTCACAATATTGGTGATCTATACATGAATGATAAAGCTTTACTTGTGCTTCTCCTAGATGAGTTGACATGACCCATATATCACCTTCAAACACTCCATAGACTCTGCACAATCTTGAACTTGTGGTGCACATCATCAACAAACCTTAGTTGGCCAGGAAAAAACATAACCCAACAAAACATTCATTCTGGACCACAACCTGATTTAGAGAAACCAAAAAACACCTCGTGGAGTAATAAAAAACATCACATGATATTCATGAACACTCATAACAACCATTTTACAACTTCATGCAACAACAACTTGATGCAAGCCAACATACATTAAAAACAATCACCGGGCAATAGTCCTAAACTCTATCACTTCAAACTTTCTCTACGGAAGGACTAATGACATGAAAATTTGAATATCTTGGATCACACATGCTCTGACACATCATGAAGCTATCTTCCAAACTGCGGGAGCAAAGCATCACCAATAGAGAAATGTGGAGCATTTCTCAGAAACTTTGGCAACCAAATAACCAGACAATAACTCACTTGGCATCAACAACCCTCTTTTGACATCAATGACAAACAAAAGTTCTGCAATAGTGAAAGTGTCAAAGTAGCTCATCAAGACCACCTTTTATAAAAATAATAAGGGCTTTGATCTAAGCAAGTTCAATCAAACTATCTTCAATTAAAATCACTTAGATTGATCTTCCTTATGTGGTACCTCCATGGTATCATTTTCTTCTCCTTATCTGCATGTTGCAATATTTTTTCAAAATAATTAATTTCCTATCATGTGCATGGGGGTCAAACAAAATCATCTAGAGATAAAATTTTGCATGTACATAGCTTTTAAAATTATCTTTATAAGAAAATAAAATATAATATGTTTTTATATTACATTATTTACTATTTATAGTGTGATCATGGAATGTGAACATAGAAAAGACAAAAAAAAGAATGAGCATAAAATTACACTGGTTAGAAAGGAAATTTGAAGAGTATGCGCTTTTAAAATAATGAAGAATAGATTGTAATGATCATAAGAAATAAATCTACTAGAATTTCTGCAAACATTACAATAAAATAATAGATACAAGTCATCATTAGAAACCCTAATAGAAAGAAGAAAATTGGAACCAGTTGAAACTTAGAAAGAAAAATAAAACTTGATTTGGTGATCTATAACAACTAGGGAAAATAAAATACCCATAGGAAAATATTAAAAATGTCACCAAATAAATTACAAATTATAGATCAAGATGAGCTAAAGAGCACAAGGAAAGACCTAAACGAAACAAATTTATTTGTGAAATGGGCCAATGCATGACCAACCATAGAAAAGCTTCAAAATTAGATATTAGAGAAATGGGGACCAAATATTACCATTAAAGAACTACCAAATGGGTTTTTTCTCATCCAATATAAAATTGAGAAAGAAAAAATAACATCCTTCAGGCAAGCCCTTGGTTGATGGACAAAGTTGGATTTTACATCAAAGATTAAGGACCAAAATTTGATCTATTAAAGCATAAAATCTCCCAATCCTCAATGTGGATTTGATTATACAATATTTCTATGGAGTACTAGAATGAATCTATCTTAATGGATATTGAAAAAAAATTGGACACTTGCATCTTAATATATTAAATAAATGGGAAGGAATATATATGTACCTATTCATATACATTGATCTGGAAATCCTCGTTCTGACATCTATATAAATACAATATAAGGTTAGGTATGTGTTCAAAAGGTAGAAAAAGGACCATCTACCTTCTATAAAAAAAAATTAAGCTATGGTCATAGTTTGGGGGGTGTATCAAAACCAATAAATGGTAGAACAATAACACTAACCAAAGAGAAATGAAATAGAATAATAAATAAGATATTCCTAGACTGATCCCTCAAAATATAGAGTAGATAATGGAGAGAATAAACTAGAACGAGAAACTAGTGTTAGAACTAGAACCCAATAATCTACCAAATACAACAACATAAAAGATAACCTTTAAAATTATATTATATTTATTTTGGATCACCAATGAAGACCAATTTATTTTTAATATCTAGGTTAAGGAATTGAGTATTACATTACAAAAATCCATTTAATCTTGAATTGGAAGAAGATTTCTCATAGGATGATTTGGAGATAAATTCCCTAGAAGAAAGAAAGATGTGCTTGTTTGAAATAAAGAAAAAGAAAAATGTAATCATGAAAAAAAGAAAGAAATAAAAAAGGGAACTATTAGATATTGATGGGGTAGCAATGACCAAATTAAATTAACAACATGATGTTGACATTTGGGAAGGGAGTCCCCCGCTTCCCAAAAAAAAATAATGAAGATGATTTCATGGAATGCTAGGGAATTGAACACCCCTAAAAATTGACACTTAACAAAGCATAAAAAATATATACTAAGAGTAGATTTATTCCTTCTCTAAGAAACAAAACTAAGTGTAGATAAATCAAGAAAACTATTGTAAAAATGGTCACACTAGTAGAGATCTTTGGTAGAATCCTCAAGGATGTCTAAAGTAACTGGTATTTTTTAGAATATATCCATAATTCAAGTAAAAATAATTTCATCTAGAATCCACATTTTTCTATATGTAAAATTATGAGCTATTTGGTTGATCAAAAAATTCATTATTTTTTTAAAGCAAAAGGCATAATTCCTATATATATACTATATTGAAATAAAATATTTACAATAGATATGTGCTTCATACTACCTATACTATATATCCTTACTTGTCTATCTGTTACAAAATAAGGCCAATCAAGACTAGGTCTAAAAACCCTCTTTGAACATTCATATTATGTATTTGCAAAAAAGACTTTAAAAACATATTTTTTGATTCTTTTAATTTCAAAAAAAACCCCTTTCAATTTCTTACTCTATCTCCATGAAAATTGGATGTTCATTTTCATCGTGTCCTTCTAGCAAGCTACAATTAATAATGGGAAGTGACAACTATGGATTACTAGCAGAACCACCCTGTGGTTGACTGTAGTTACACATATCTTCTTTGAATCTCCCACCAACATGTTCTAGAGGCAATTCATTCAAATTAAAACCAACATCATTTGCTTCACCTTGGGGCTGATTATTGAAGTATAGGGTGTTGTGATATATTTTCAAAAAAAAAAGGAAGTTTAGGAACAACTTTCCTTAATTATTGACCTTCTTACCCTAGATGTTGTTCTTTTAGGGGGGATTTAATTTCAATTCTTTATAATATAGAAAAATCTAGGAAAAAGGGCTCAAAAGGACAATCCCAATCAAATTCTCTAAATTTTTAATAAAATAATCTCCAATATATTATTCCAAAAAATGGTTCCTACACCTAAATAAATAGAAGAGTGGGTTTTTCCAATATAAATTAGAGATTGAATAGGTTCCTCTATACAAGTGATTGGCCTCAACTTCCACTAGGATATAACTGTCAAAGTCTACCTATCTTGTATTCAAATCATTGTCCTTTTACAAATTTCACTTTATGGAGAAACTCCTCCTCCTAGATGGCCATTCAAGTTTCATTACATGTGGTGATGCGATCTTGAATTTCTAACCTTTGTAGAAAAGTGGTGGAAGGAAGGTCTAGAACAAAAGGGAAAAGATGTTCAATCTCTACAAGAAGCTAGGCCATATTAAGAATTGTCTAAGATTTTCTAATAAAAATTACTCAAGGAAATTTTCTAGGAAAAAGAAATAATTAAATAAAAGATGACACAACTCAATTAAATAGTCCAAAAATTGAAATGGATCAAGAATCATGTCACTATGAGAAGAGATTTTTAAAGAAACGTGTTGAGATACTAGAAAGGGAATAAATCTATCAGAGTAGAAATCCAAAGAGACTTGGCTCAAAAAGGGAGATAATAATATCAAGTTCATCCATGACTCTACAAAAATAAGGAGATCTTATAGTAAAATTTTACTAGATTAGAATGATTTATAGAAATCTTAATGAAAATACCACCAAATTTGGAGATAATTTTATCAAATTTTTTAAAAATCTTAACAATTGGGAAGGATCTAAATTAACTCTATAAAACCAAGTACTCAATTACATTCCATGGATCTTAAAGGAAGAATGAAGAAAAATTTAATGATACCATTTACCTAAGAAGAGATCCAATAGGTAGTCATGCAATTGCATCTAGACAAAGCTCCCAAACTAGATGGATTCTTTGTGAGAATTTACCATAAATCCTAGAATATCATTAGGAAAGAGGTTTTCCAGGAAACTAAATATCAAAGAAAAAGTTAACTATGCTAAGAAACTTCAACAACACATTCATGGCCTTAATCCCTAAAAATAAAAACTCTAAAAATTGAATATTATCACCCTATCTCCCTATGCAATACTTTATATAAGATCATAGGTAAGGATTTAGTTAAAAAATTCAAGCTTATACTTCAAGGGATCATAGATAAAGATAAAATGGCTTAGTTCCTTGAGTGGAGAGTTGGGTTTATAATAAATGGTTGAATCAAATCTTTAGTTTCATTTCAAGTCTTAAATTTTTAGTTTTGGTTAATGGGATACCATATTTTTTCTTCAATTCCTCGTGAGGTCTTCAATAGGGGGGACCATATCTCGCCTTATTATTCATAATCATAGAAAAATCCCTAGGAAGATCAATCCAAATGCCTAGAAATTGGGAAATTAGAAAGGAATTAGAACCACAAAAAATGTCAAACCTATTTATCACTTATATTTTTTGAATTATGTGATATTTTTTGGAACATCAAAAGGAGGAGGCATAAATCATTAAAAAACTAGACAATTATACAATTTAGTCTAGACAAGAAGTCAATATTTGTAAAATTATAAATCTTATTCTTCAATACCAATACACCAAAGCAATTAGAAATATTAAATAAGTTGTGATATGCAATTGGGACCCTTCCAAGAAAATATTTGAGAATCTCTTTATTCAAAGGTAGATTTAAATTCATGATATGGAAGGCCCTAATAGAATTGTGCTCAAAAGATCACTTCCTGGAAGAAAAAATAGCTTTCCCTTGTAGGAGGGTTGATAATGCTAAAAAATTATACCAACAATGCTAATCTATATTTGATGTTATACTTAAAAAATTCCTACCAAATTCATTAATAATCTTGATCAAAGGATGAGGAAATTTCTATGGAAAATCCCTTCATAAGAAGAAAATATCATTAGATGCAAGGGAAAGTATATTTTCATGTCCCCTTCGTATGTAACTCATGACATGGACTAGAATTCCCAATTCCCAACTCTCATTCTTTTTTTATTACACTATGCAAATATATCCTCCCCTTCATCTCTTAGGCATCAACCTTAGTCCCCCATGTATCCTAAGTGTAATGGAATGGGAAAGCTCATAAACCTATGTAGCTAGTTAAAGTGGTAGGTTTGTCATCCCCAACATGCTTCCCTTCTCAAGTCTACTTCTATCTCTAATCTACAAATATGTTGTAATTCCCTCTAATATCATTCCTTTAGAGCAAATATCCCTTTGATTCCCCTCTTCATTTAAAAAATTAGTTTTTGCGTGCAACCATCCCCCATCACCAACCCTAACTTTCAATCCTTAATTTATTATTCTACTCCACCTAACACCTTGCAATAGAAGAGTTCCACTAATTTATAGAAGGTTGATGTGTCTCCATGTGGGCTTCCACCTAGATCTGGAATCCATCCAAGTACTTGTACAAAAGAATTGTGTGGTAATCCAGTTGGGCACTTTATAAAGGAGCCAACAATTACCATTGATGCAATAGATAGGGTTTCAAAACCAAAGGGGCTCATCACCATACTCCTAAATTGTAGTTTTTAGAGGATCCCAATCCAAGCCTACGAAGTTCATTTCCACATAGGAGGATTTCATGTGGCCAACTCAAAGAAAAAGGAAATAGTGATCCTATGGGTACGAGAAGTCATTCTTGCATACCAAACATAGGATAGAAGCTAATGTGTGAATTTTGACACTCTCTTTGGGCATCTTAAGTTTGCAAAGGAAAATGGGAAACCATCTTGGAAAAAACCACCAAAAATCCTAATCCAAAATCATAGTGAATACTTGTTGTTCCAACACCCAAGTTTGAGAATGAAAACTCGTAGGCTAGGATGAACTGTGGGATGAAAACCCCATAGATCTAGAATCAAAGGATGAAACCTCTTTCAACAGTTAGGGAAGGCTCACATAGAGGATGTGATTGAACTTTCATGGTGGCTAATAATGGTGATAACGAATTCACCCATTCTTTATAAGTGTAAGTTTTGTATTATAATTGTTATAAAGGCAATAACTAGTCATTGAAATACCATATGGATCTATTCTTCTAAGATGTATTTTTTCATCGAACCTTCCATGTACTTAGGGTTTTTTATTATCACCATTAATAGCCTTCCCTATGAAAATAACATTTTGTAAAGGTATCTCAAACCCATTAATAAATACATATTTACTATTTATCTCCATTTGAAAGCTTGGTCTGTGATTTGAGCGCTCCTTGTAAACCCATGAATGTTAAGACCGTATTGTGAATTTATTGTTTTCTTATGAGCATTTTTTAAATGTTTGGTTGTATTAGATTCAATTAGTAAGTTAGGGGTTTCTTATTTTAGAGTTCAATTAAGGAATACTAAATCACATTTAAGGTGGATAATATGAATATTGATATTTTCTAGGGTTTTATAAGGTTATGGTTGTAGGTAAACATTGTTATTCTTTTTAGGGTTTGTATGGTTATTATTTAATATTTTAAGTCTATTTAAAAAATCCCTAAATCTAGCATGAAACATTATAGTGGTATCAAAGCATTTTTTCTTATTAATCTTTCCTCCTCTTTTTATGTTGTTGTTACATGTCAAAATTTTATGATTTAAAGTGATATAGAAAGTAGGTATCATCTAAGGGAAATCAAAAAATAAAAACACCCTATAGGGATATCTAAGGGTGAAGATAGATATCCACATATATGGCCCTAGAATATGGTAGTATGGTAGAAAGGAAAGAAATGAGATCCCTAAGATGAGGGTGTTAGAGTAATAGTTCATTTGCCTTTATAATTAAATCACTTTGGTTTAATTATTAAATGCTAACTATTATTCTATTTACTTAAGCTTGTCATTTGTAGGTGCATTATAATTAATATGTTTATTAATTATTAAATGCACAAACCTAGCTTTCTTCGGCTTTAGGGTTTCTCACCTTATATGCCGCTTTTGTAATTATTGTAATCATTCTTTTTGGGAAATAACAATTATGCTCTCACTCCGCTGAGTTTTTCCAAACCCTTGCTTCTGTCTCTTTGGTCTCCATTCAGCATTAGGTATTTTGCATGCAGGTGTTCTTGGCGAGCTGTGGATTTGCATTTATCAAATCCTACATGGTATCAGAGCCACCCTGCCGCTGCCTGGTTTGAAGGTGTTTGAGGCCAAGATTCGAAGACGACAGCCACAGCTTCTCTGGGGTTTTTCTGTCACTTTGAAGGAGGCACTATTTTCTGGAGCCGTTTGAGCAAAAACGGACTCCACCATTGCGTTCAGAAGGTCCGGGAGAGTCAAAATTCATATAAACTTTGACTATTTTGGCCACAGTGACCACATGCAAAATTTTTTTGGCCTACCAGGGCCGTACGGGCTCAAAAATCAAAAAATTTTTTAAAAAAATCAATTTTTCTCTAAATTTTGGGCGCTGCCAGCCCGTGCCGCCACTGCGCCACCGCTGGCCTCGCTACCGCCGCCGCCCGGCCGCTCGGCCGCCACCGCCCCTCCGCCCGGCCGCCACCGCCGCTCCGCCCGGCCACCACCTCCACCGGCGTCACCGCCCACTGGCCACCGCCGACGTCCAGTGACGGCCATACGGCCGTCAAATTATTTCCCTTGACTGGTTTTTTCCAGAGAGTTCAATTTTAGGGGGTACCTGTGGTTTTTTGGCCGTATCTTGGGCATACGGTGTCCGTTTTCGAAAAACGAAATATCGTTGGAAAGGTGTTTCCGAGCCGGACGTGATCATGCTGGTTTTGTTTGCTGATTTGGCTGTTTGAGCACTATTTTTTGGCGTCAAAGTAGAGGCTTTGTTTTCCTCTCTCACTACATCTGGCGTTCAGGTTTTTTCCTCGTTTTTTTATACTTCCAGTATTTGTTTAATTGTTGTACGAGGGTTAGAATCATACATTGTGGGGGGGTAGTTTTTGCTTTCTGTCATTTACTTTCAGAAAATGACCCTTCTACTTCTGTCTTTCTCTTCTCTTAATGTCGGACCCCTCTATGGCCCGGCTAACACCGCACAATTACCACACCTGGAAAGCACACATGACCAGGCTACTCATGTCACGTGGCTTATGGTCATGCCTAGATGAACATCAACCTGTCCTACAGCGTCCTTTTGAGATTCTTCAGCACAGGAATAAAATGGATGAAGCCATGGGCTTGATTGCACTGAACATTTTCGACAGTCTCCTCTTTCACTTGGATGGTTTGACCACTCCTAGGGCCATTTGGGGCAAGTTTTCAGATTTGTTTGGCACTGTCAATGAATTTCGGGCACTACAGCTTGATGCAGAGCTGACTACTTTGACACCTACCGGCTTTCCCACCATTGAGGACTTCTTGATGAAGTTCAAGTCTCTACGCTCAGTTTTGCAGGGATGTGGGAAAACCAAGACAGATGACGAGTGTATCTTCTTGATACTCTCAAAGTTGCGAGGACAATATCAGATCTTCTCTTCCACTTTCTACTCCACCATGGATGCTTTGGGTGCTAGACACACCATGCCTTCTTTTGAGACATTCTGTGATCGGTTGACACGGGAACAGGCAAAGATCCAACAGATGGATGCTTCTGGCTCTTCTAGCCAAGCATTGGTTGCTCAGTCTTCACAGGGGAAACCAAAACAGAAAAGCAAACCGAAGAAAGATTCCGCAGGCAATGAGTCTTCCTCCAAACCTGCACAGAAAACTGATTCAAAACCTCCAGCTAACCCTTCCAAGGGTAAATCTTCTTCGAAGTCTACTGAGTCTACCTCCAAGACTAAGAAGAAATCAGTTGAGACCTGTAGCTTTTGTGGAAAGGAAGGACATCCCGTTTCTCGGTGTTGGAAACGTTTGGAGGCTTTAGAGGAAGCCATGCAGGAGCATCACATTTCAGCTCCTCAGTCCACATCCTCCCCTACAGGGAAAGGTCATGCTCTTACTGCACGAGCTATGACTTCTGGGCCCACCTGGATTCTTGATTCCGGTGCCTCTCACCACATGACTCACACTCAGCAATTGGTCACCTCACTTGCTCCTTGTGCTACTTCACAGATTGCTGTTGGGAACTCATCTCATCTTTCTGTTTTGGGTTCTGGTTCTGTTGCATTGGCTGGGGGTTCTCTTCAGGATGTTCTCTTTGTCCCTGACATTTCGACGAACCTACTGTCTATCTATCAGATTTGTCACTCTGGCTCTGGTAAGACAGTTGAGTTCTCACCACATGATGTGGTTATTCGGGACTTACATGATTCTGATATGATTGTGGCTACTGGGAGTGTTGACACTGCATCCCGACTATACAGATTTGATGGATTTGAGTCTTCTGCTGGCATGGGTTCCTGTCTTATAGCACATGCAGATTCAGTGAGCAGACTTTGGCATGAGCGTTTGGGCCATGTCAATTACAGATATCTTCAGCAGATGAGCACACAGGCACTTGTTCTTGGGCTTCCACACATTACTTGCACTGATGGGGTTTGTCAGGGTTGTGTTCTTGGCAAACAACATAGGGATCCTTTCCCTCAGGGACGAGCTACTCGTGCTTTGGCACCATTGGAGTTGATTCATAGTGACCTCATGTCATTTCCTACTCCTTCTTTTTCCGGTGCTAGATATGTGCTTACTTTCATTGATGACTTCTCCAGGCGCACATGGGTGTACTTTTTAAAGTACAAGTCTGATGTCTTTGACTCATTTCGAGTCTTTAAGACATTTGTGGAGAAGCAATCTGGTCTTTCTATTCGTCGGATACGCACAGATAATGGGGGGGAGTATGTGAACCAAACTTTCAGGGATTTTTGCTCTGAACATGGTCTTCAGCATCAGTTTTCAGTGCCCTACACCCCTCAGCAGAATGGTGTGGCAGAGAGAAAGAACAGAACACTTCGGGAGATGGCTAATTGTATGATACAGTCCAGGTCCATGGATTCATCTTTTTGGGCAGAGGCAGTCAATTGTGCCAACTATATTCAGAATCGGATGCCTCACAAGGCAGTTCGACATATGACTCCTGAGGAGGCTTGGTCTCATGTCAAGCCTGATATATCTTCATTCCGAGTTTTTGGTAGTGAAGCATGGGCATTTGTGCCTGACGCTCAGAGGAGAGCAATGGAGCGGAAGAGCCGACACCTCATTTTTGTTGGCTACTGCGAGGATGTTAAGGCATACAGGTTGTTTGACCCTGATTCCAGAGAGGTCCTGTTTCGACGGGATGTCCAGTTTGATGAGCGCCTTCCTACAGTAGATACCCCGCTTCCAGAGTCTACTTCACTTACCACTACTCCCTCCTCTCTTCCAACTTTGTTTCAGGACGATGAGGATGATGATCTTAGTGATCCCCATTTACCTCCACCACAGGATCCTCCACAGATGCCTAGATGGGCTCGTGTTACAGTTGATGCTGCAGGATCTCTGGCTGGTGACCCTTCCACTTCCCGTCGCACCCGGTCTCATATTGCGGGTTCTAGTCTTCTGAGTCATGCTATTTGTGGTGATCCTCAGACATTTGGGGCAGCGACAGGACATACTGAGTGGGACAGTGCTATGGAGGAGGAGTATTCTTCTTTGATGAAGAATCATACTTGGGATCTTTGTTCTCTTCCTAAGGGAAGAAAGTTAGTGCGATGCAAGTGGTTGTATCGTACTAAGTTTGCTGCTGATGGTTCTATTGATAAGTACAAGGCACGTCTTGTTGCGAAGGGTTTTTCACAGGTTGAGGGTATTGATTACACTGAGACATTTGCCCCTGTCGCCAAGATGAACTCTATTCGCCTTGTCTTATCCCTCGCGGCTTCTCAGGGATGGCCCATTTATCAGATGGATGTGAAGAGTGCTTTCTTGCACGGTGATCTTAGTGAGGAGATTTACATGGAGCAGCCTCAGGGATTTGTGCAGGATTCCTCCTTGGTTTGCAGACTTCGGCGTTCTTTGTATGGTCTCAAACAGGCCCCTCGGGCTTGGTATGAGAAGATGGACTCCTTTCTGCTTTCTACAGGATTCACACGCTGTCATTCCGATCCTACAGTCTACATTCAGCGTCTTGAGGATGAGGTTTTGATCCTTGTGCTATATGTTGATGATCTTCTCATCACAGGTAGCTCATCTTCTATGATTCAGGATGTTCAGCGTGCATTGATGGAGCAGTTTGAGATGACAGACCTGGGTCTATTACACTTCTTTCTGGGTCTGCAGATTGTGCAGTCCCCTGCTGGGATCTTTGTTTACCAGCAGAAGTATGCTCTTGACATGCTTCAGCGCTTTGATATGCTTGATTGCAAGCCTGCTCCCACACCTTTTCAGTCGGGTGTTACTTTGTCTACCTCTTGCACTTCACCTTCAGTGGATCCTACATTGTATCGGCAGTTGGTTGGCAGTTTGTTGTACCTGACACACACTCGTCCTGATCTCTCCTTTGCAGTTGGTCTAGTCTCTCGGTTCTCACACGAGCCTCATGAGAGTCATTGGCAAGCTGCCAAGCGCATTTTGAGATACATTCAGGGCACACTTATGTATGGCATTCATTACACATCAGGGGCTCCTCACATTGTTGGCTACACTGACTCAGATTGGGCTGGTGATGTTGATGATCGGAAGTCTACTTCTGGCTTTGTTTTTTGCCTTGGCTCTGGTCCTATCACATGGTCGTGCAAGAAGCAGAATGCTCGCGCACTTTCATCTACAGAGGCTGAGTATAGAGCGGCAGTGCATGCTAGTCAGGAGATTTTGTGGCTTCGACAGTTGATGACTGAGTTTGGGTTTCCTCCTGATCGTCCCACTGTTCTGTGGTGCGATAATCAGAGTGCTATTCACATTTCCCGCAACCCGGTGGAGCATCAGCGCACTAAACACATTGAGCTTCATATGCATTTCATCCGTCAGCAGATTCAGGATGGTGTTCTCTCTTTGGAGTACATCCCCACTGACGCGCAGGTTGCTGACATCTTCACCAAACCTTTTGCATCTCTGCGCTATCTTCAGTTGCGTTCTATGCTTGGGGTGACGGAAGTTGTCCTTGGGGGGTCTTGTTGAGGCCTTCCTTCCTTCATGTTTTTTTCTGCATGTTGTTGTATCTCTTTTTGGGGTAGAGTTTTTTCCCACTGGGTTTTCTCTATTTCCCCGTTTTACAGAGATTTCTTTGTAGTTGGGTACCTGATCAGGCCTTGTTGCCGGGACCCATTTTTTCCTGCTTTCTTAGTTGTGCTAGGTTTGCTTCCTCCTAAGCTTCGCTTAAGGGGGGGTGTTAGAGCAATAGTTCATTTGCCTTTATAAGTAAATCACTTTGGTTTAATTATTAAATGCTAACTATTATTCTATTTACTTAAGCTTGTCATTTGTAGGTGCATTATAATTAATATGTTTATTAATTATTAAATGCACAAACCTAGCTTTCTTCGGCTTTAGGGTTTCTCACCTTATATGCCGCTTTTGTAATTATTGTAATCATTCTTTTTGGGAAATAACAATTATGCTCTCACTCCGCTGAGTTTTTCCAAACCCTTGCTTCTGTCTCTTTGGTCTCCATTCAGCATTAGGTATTTTGCATGCAGGTGTTCTTAGCGAGCTGTGGATTTGCATTTATCAAATCCTACAGAGGGTAGGAAAGAAGTTTGACTTGATGTTGGACATGTTGGCCCAAATGCTTCACAAAATGGAAAATAACTTGAACACATCTAGGTAATAGGTAGGTAAAGAAAGCACTTCAAAAGCCAACAAGCATAATACTTTTCCCTGTGACACTCAAAAAATCGTGTTGGTTTCATCACTAAGCATTTTTAACCTACATTCCTCCCTAGGTGAACCCACAAAAGTGATTTATAATTCGAGTGAGGAAGCAAAACTTCCAAAAAATGACCCCATTCAAAAAAAATTGCTTTTGGGGGGTTTGAACGAACCCAAAGGGGGTTCGCTCGAACCTTGGTTCGAGCAAACCCATTCAATGCATTCCCAGGAAGAAACAAAAAAAAAACCATGTGGAAAGGGGGTTCACTCAAACCAGGGTTCAAGCGAACCCCCCTGGTTTGCTCGAACCTCCCTTTTCCCACCTTCTCACCCTCTGCAACCAAAAAACTCTAAAATTTTGCCCTTCGAAGCTCGAGTTGAGGATGAAAATGGAGGAGACTTCACAAACCCAACTGGATGATGGTAGTCCTTGGAATGAGCCATCCAACAAATATAATTTTAATATGTTTTGGTTTTATTATGTATGTGTTTTTTTAGTTTTATTAAACATAGGTTTTTCACCAAAAATCAAGCTCTTTGTTCTGCACATGTGGAAAAATAGCAGATTACCAAAATAAAATTTTGAAAAATATGTTTGGGTTGGGTATTGATGTCCTTGATCCATTTTAAAAAATTGAATTTTGATAAATACAAAAAAAGTTATGTTGTATACGGTTCGCCTATGTCTGAATTGTAATTGGTTTGACTTTGAAACTTGATTAAGGAAAAAATATTTAATAAAACACTATGAAACCAAATGAACTAGTTAGATATCGTAGTTACAAATTTAAATTCAAAAAATTAGAATTTTGTCCTTCATACAAAAAAAGTTATGTTCTATACGGTGAGTGTCACTCCTTAAAAATGCTATTTTTTAAAAAAAAGCTAGTTTTCGAAGGAGATGGAAAAAGAAGTGCAATCTGATTCCAAATATTTTGAAAAAAAAATATTTAAAATCTATAGGAAAAGCGTCACAAATCACTATTTTGCATCATCTCCAAATTCCTCACGGTTTAGCCGCTACAGGAGCCCGAAAGTGAAGATTTAGTTTAAAAAAATCAGTTTAGTGTCCAGTTTGCCCAAAAATTGTAAACCAATATTGTGGGATCACCCCCCAGAGAAGAAGAGGTTCCTTAAACATATATGAGGTAAAAGGACAAATTCCAATTGTGGATGACATTATAGTATGTTATGTAAAGTATCAATACCTTCTAGGGGAAATATAAGTTGAGATGTCCCTCAACAACTTATAAAATTTGAGGGTTTATGTGTGTGTGTAAAAACATTTTCTTTTATTTGATAGCAAGTCATATTTAACATAACACGTAAATTTTATTAAAAATGAAATATCTCCAAGACTTATTGGATTTAGATCATTAACTCTATTATCTAGTGCATCGTTTTTTTTAATAATGGTTTTTTTGTCAATTATACAAAATAAACTATCTTGAGGCTTCCAAATGAAATTCTAGCTAGGTGGAGGGTGGTGGGATTCATAGGAATTGGAAAGATGAGATTATTGTTGCTTATGCTAGCTAGTAATATGGATATATAGTATAGTCATATGATGGATGCCTTTGTTGCTTTTTGAGGTATTTATCTTGCCAAATATATTAATATTTCTAATCTCTCTGTGAAAGGAGATCCTAAAAATATTATTGAAGGCTTGAAGGCTTGAAGTCTAAGTCTTTCAGCAACATCACATCACACACACACACACATATTTTAAAAAATAAAAATTTGGATTTGAAAACTATCCAAATTATTAGTGAATACTTTCTTAAAGTTATGAAAAAAATATGGATTGGATCTATAGAGAAAATGAAACAAATCATTAGTTTACATCGTTTTTAAATTATTGATAGTTTGTTTTGTATAATTGGAAAATATGTTGAATGTTAAAAAATAATAATTTTGTACCCTAATGAGATAAAAAAATGTGACATGTTATTGCACTTTGGCCTTTTAATTTCTATATCAAGTCATTTTTTAATTTAAAGATTAATTAAATCAATATCTATTTTAATGTGTTACAATATAGGGTGTCATGTTTAGCAAATCTCCATATCTCCCCACATGCAAGATAGCAGATATGATTATCTTAAAAATCAATTCATTTTTAATTTAAAGAATAATTAAATTAACTATTTATTTTAATGTGTTAAAGCTATATTAATTGTCTATCTTGTGGATGTCATGTTTAGCAAATCTCCATATCTCCCCACATGCAAGATAGTACATACGTTTCTCTTTAAAAAGAGGAGGAAGTTTACATAGAATATCAACCTCAAATTGCTAGATACACTCTTTAATAAATAAAAGTACATGCAAGGAGGATGGAGAACATATCTTTCTCAAATACAAATATTATTAGTAGCATTAAATCTTTTAACAACAATTTTTTTCAACAATAATAATTTTTGTGGTCTAATGAAGTAGAAAAGTGAGACATGTTATTATTCTTTCACCTTTTAATTTCTACACTAAATCATTTATTATTTAAGAATTTATTAAATAACTATTTATTTTAATGTATTAAAGATTTATTAATTATCTACCTTGTGGGTGTTGTAACTAGCAAATCTCCATACCTCCCCACATGCAACATAGTACATATGTTTCCCTTAAAACAAAGTCATTTTGAATTTAAAGATTATTAAATTAACTATTTATTTTAATGTGTTAAAATTATATTAATTGTCTATCTTTTGAGTATGAGGCCACGTGCAAGTTAGTACATATGTTTCTCTTTAAAAAGAAATTAGTCTACATAGAATATCAACCTCGTACTACTAAACACACTTTCTCTAATAAAAATAAAAATGCATGTAAGAAGAGTGGAGAATGTATTTTTGTAAAAGACAAAAATGATGAATAATATTAAATCTTTTAACAATAATTTTCACATTCCATAATAATAACTGAAGTATTTTTAGATTTGATTCTGCATTTCTTTTCCCTTCTTAATATTTCCATAAATATTTTTCGATTTGACTGTGTATATTGTTTTCTCTATGATATTAGCTTGAATGTTTCTGGATTTGATGGAAAAAAATGTGCAGAGACAAATCCAGAAATACTCAAACTAATATTAAATCCCTTTCTGGAGGTTAGCGCGTCTGTTGGGTATTTTAATTTTTGCGCTCACTTCATTTGCAGATAGGGTTTGACGAGCAGCTGGAGTAGATTGTAGCTCACTTCCATATTTGCCCTATTTGCAGATTAATGTAAATGAGGAGTTCCACATATTTCATTGTTAAATCTGACTTCTATTTAATGTTGGAACGTTGGTTGCGTGTAATGGTTATTTCAGTGTTTGGTAACCATCATTGATTCTTTAACTACACAACAGGAACTGGTTCGACTCTTTGATGCGCTCTGGACAACAGTGTTTCAAATTCAAATGCAAGTAAGAACGCCTGATGTAGGTATGGTTGGAATTTTCCAAAAAATATTTGAGAGCTTATACATACTGGATATCTTCTGTTTCTATGCGCCTCTGTGCAAAGAAAAGTAGTACTGATTTCTGAATCAAGACCATATATGTTAAATTTTCCAAAAACTATTTGAGAGCTTATACATACTGGATATCTTCTGTTTCTATGCGCTCTGTGCAAAGAAAAGTAGTACTGATTTCTGAATCAAGACCATATATGTTAAATTTTCCACAAGAAGAAATTATGCCTTAAAATGGATTGCAATTTGTCTGTTTCTGCTACAAAGATGAAACTTCTGATAATAAATATGTTACTTTTGTCCACTGCCTCCGCGATTGTTTTTATTCAATCCGTGGAAGAGATTTCCCTACATTACCATGTTAATATATGTGTATTTACTCATGTAGCTGTTGAAGGGGGTTTCACATAATGGATGGTAATTAGACAATGAACTGACCTTTCCCTTTTCTCAAACATACACAGAAGTTTCTATTTACAATTATAACAATTTACTGATAAATCTATTCTCTTTAGAGATGGTACCAATATTCAATAGAATGAGTAGGAAAGAAAAAAATCTGCTAGCTTATTATAAAGAATGTTGAGAGCTGCTTCTAGAGAACTGAATAAGAATAAGAATGATGAGACAGAGGAAATAGAATTAAAAATGATGCAGCAGTTCCATGGCTGCAAATACTGTTAGAATACTTGCATAACAACCTAATTCAGATGAATTGAGGAAAGGACAGGACATTGGTGGACAAGGTATCCACCCCAGCCAATCAATATTTTCAGCTAATCACCGAATATATTACATACCCTGGAAGGGATAACCTTCCTACAATGGTTTTCTTACAATTATGAAAAGAATGGTCATTTCAATAATAATTTATTACTTAAGAACCATTCTAATTTTCAATAAATAAGCCTTTGGCTAACAAATGATATGATTCATAACATATTCTGAGATGTTGAGCTTGGCATAGGTTTTCCTTGTAAAAATGCATAGAAGAGAATGAAGGCCTTCCGAGGTTGATGGAGGGGAACTTCATGTCCTGCTCCTCTGACTGTCACAAGACTTAGCCCTTTATATATTTGAGTCCATCCTCCAACCTGCAAAATAAAGAGCTGACATGATTATGAAACCTCTAAGTAAAACATATAGACTTTCTTAAGGCTTTTGTCACCCACATATGTCTCAATACCAGTTCATTGTGCATGGAAACGTATGAAACTTACTACAATTAACAAATAGGAGCAACAAATGCCAGTTTCTGATTACTTACCTCCCCTTTGTCATACCAGGGGTACCAATTAACTAAAGTTGGAAGATTCAGGGCATCTATAGAATATCTTGTGGCCGTCACTGGAACAACTGCATCAGTGTCTCCACTGCATAGTACCGAAGGAGAAAGTTTCCCAATTATGGAGATGTAATAAACATTGCTAGATTCAAATGTAGTATAAGCTTTTACTGAACAGGTTATTGAATTTCCTAGCCGTTTCAATAGTTTGATGTACTAATGATTTGCGTTTGGACTTTCAGTCGTCCTATCTTGTATCACAAAGATCTCAAAATTAACTGAATAGATATGTTTGAATGAGAAAAAAAATCTTTGATTTTACCTGAATACCCAAATTCGAATACCAGCTTGAAGGAGTTCCTTGTAAATGGGAAGCATTGATCTAGGAGAATCTCTCCAGTACTTTTCCAGCGTTGTACTGCTTTGCAGAAACAGACTCAAAACCATTAGCTACAAAATACTACAATAACTTGCACATTTTTCTTTTGGCAGAAAGCTGGGAATTATGAAGCAAAGGCTTGATGATATGTGAAGCAAATATTTTCTTCAATCTCAAGAGAAGCAAACATACCCCAGCATATCAAATAAATAAACTAATAAAATTATCAAACCTGCAAGTTGCCCAGGGATATGGAATGCCTGTAGAATTCGCATGAAATGCCTTCTGTACGTCAGGTTGATTGAAATACAACTCTGAGTATCTCTCAGTGCATGGATCATATGCTTTATATCTCCAAGGCTGTCACAAATCATATATGTCAGCTCAAGTACAAGTCATATTTTGTTGTCGCTAGTATCAATAAAAACTATAACAGAGTGAAATTTACGGGCCTAGAATATCCCCGTGTACTTAACCAGGCAGTCTGCACCTAGGTTGGGAGACTATAATATGAGTGCAAGTGATTTCAACAAAAGACTAACAATAACCATCATAACACAGTAATTGTATCTGGTGTTGCTGGCTATTCTAATGTTCCATTGTAGTTGCCAAAGTGTCTGCTATTTTGTTCCAATCTAGGAAAATTTCTATGCTTGTATGGTAACATTGGTAGTTCCTCACCTCAACAGAGGCAGAAGTTGCAGATAAAGTTATGGAAACTTATGCCTGCATCCTAAGGAATGTGCACTTTAAAAATATTATAGGGGCCACAATATTTGTCTAAACACAACAATGCAAACATTTCTATTGATGCAAAGAACAATACATAAGTACAACATAATAGAAAAACAAGAAGCTAAAACCTGAATTTGAACCCCAAGAAATAAGAAAACATATAGACAAATAACCAGTGAGAAGAGAAATATACATAGCGGCTTTGTAGTTTATGTCTTTGACTTCCAGAGATATTACAGGTTGGGGTAAAAATGCTGTATGCATCAATATTTCCTTGTTCCATATCAGCCTGATTCAGGGCTATCTGGCATGGATCAGAAGGATGTTGTGACGATGTGAAGTCACATGTATCTTTTAGCAACTTATAGGTAGAATCAGATATCAAGGCATGAGACCACCAATACTCAAAAGTCCCTATAAAGTCATGATAGTCATCAGTAACCGCATTACCAACCTGCAAAAAAAAAGATTTTCACATGAGCACTACTAAGTTTCTTATCAAATTAGTTTGTGGACATTCTTTTCCCCCAAAAAAGCATTCAATATAAAGCATAATGATCGAATTCAACCAAACTTTTGCTCTTACCATGAAACCCTTCAAATTGATGACAGGCTTCTGAAGGCCTTTATTGTTTCTGTAAACAACTTGTGCCAACTGTGGGACATAGTGCCCTGAAAGCAAAATACAAACCAAATTTAGCAACTCCGTAAAGTGATACATCCCACTTCATACAGAATTGAATAAATTGACATGCATTATATGAGGACCTAGTAAGAATTTAAATGACAGAAGTACGATTGCAATTCCATCAGTTCACATGTATGGGTATGTGTGTGGATACCGCTACAGCATTTTCAAAATCCAGATATGGCAGGGTATGATGGGTTGTGTGCATGTTATGCCTATTTGGGTTATAGTGAGCATGCTCTCTAAATTCAAAATGTCCACTCAATTGACTTACCAAGTTCAGAGGAAACAGCAAGATGATTGGTACTAATTGATTCTGTTTTAAGGCAGGGTATGGTGGGGTGTGTGCATGTTATGTCTATTTGGGTGTTTGTGAGTATGTTATCTCAACTCAAAATATCCACTCAAATGACTTCCAAATTCAGTGAAAACAGCAAGACAGTTGGTACTAATGAATTCTGTTTATTGTTCAATGTCCAAGCATTTAAATTAATCAAAAGAAATTTCACATTTGATCTGAATTGTATCTTAAACAGCTACAGTCTCTCAGACACCATCCATCAATTACAGAACAAATGAAAATGAAAGAAGAAAATGTATTGACTGAAAAGATATTAGGATGAGCAAAGGCCACTAGAAGGAAACGACCAGAACACAAAATTGTATTCAGAATCCAGATATGTCAAAAGGACAATTAGTTGAATCCAAAGTCCTACGTCCAAAATTAATTGGGATGGATGTCTTCAAAGCAATAGTAAGAGTGAGAACATTGGCTATGCCCAAGTTTCAACTAAAATGAACCATTAGCTTTTACCATGTGATTTGGAAAACAAGTTTATACATTTGCTATTTCTTAAAAGCCCTTTACAGAACATTATAATTTAAAGAGAAAATAACCCTTTTATAATGGGTATCTACAACGTATCGTAGTAGAGGAGATACCAGAGATGTCAGCAGACCTCCGACCATACTGGTATACCAAAGGTCGGGTAATAAAAGCAATGTTTCCATCATCATTGCAATTAGGATATTATTGGAGGCACATGGGTTGGCTGCAACGGAGTCTGTAATTGATGTCCGGATTCCCCATGTTCAAGTATGTAGTTGGTAGTATGTGATTATGAGTTGGCAAAGGCCGCATGTGACTTTTGACAAAACAAAATTGAAAAAACCGGACAAAAATAAAATAAATAAAAAAGGATCACATGGTTCAAGCAATCATTAATGTATGGACTCCAAGAAACACATGATCACATAGAGTTTTTAATTTTGGAGTAGTTAATTGAGCTAAACAATTCTGTGGTTTTCAAAGTGACAGACCTGCATAGCTCTCGCCAGCTATGTAGAAATCCCTGTATTTGTATTGAGGAAATCTTTCCAGCCAATGGATTAAGAAAACATATGCATCTTCAGCTGCAATTATAAAAACCAAGTGCACAATTCATTGAACGTTTTTTTTTGCCAATTTCTTGTGAATTTTTAAAGAAACAAAAGCATGGACTCATAGTCAACAGTTGAAATACCCGTTCTCTTATCTCCTGAAGTCTGCAGATCTGATGAAGTGTTCGTATAGGAAAAGCCCACTCCTGCCGGTGATTCCAAGAACAATATATTGGCCACTGCAAGGAAAACACTCCAATAAACATGATTGTAAACATAATCTGAGAAACACAGATCAGGGGGAATTTTATAGACATACACTTATTCCATGCATAAGGATTTAGGTAGAGTGTCTTTCCATCAGAATTAATATGGAAAGGACCCAACTCCTCTGCAGCTCCATATGCCACAGAGGAGCACCCAGGACCTCCATTGAGCCACAAAACAAGTGGTTTTGAAGATGGGTTTGTTGTAGCTTCAGTTAGCCAGTAGAACAGAGCTCTGCCAGCCTGCTGGTTCACAGTCACATATCCAGAGTACTGTGAAAATTCTATATTGTTAGGCTGGCCAGGCAGTTGGATTATCTTGTCCCTCTCTTGGGCATCCATCCAGTTAATCTCAGATCCTGCATTCCCCTGATGCTTCAACATTACCAGCACAAACAAGATCCATACCATAGTAATGTGACCCATGTCTTCTATTGGCTATGAAGCTTACAAGCTATATGGCCCTGTTCGATGTGGTCTAGCTTTTAGAGAACTGCTTAAAGCTGCCTCTATTAACAGGCCTGTCACAGGAGCAGATTGAATCCATACGGACAGTACGCCCTCCAGCATACCAGCTATTGGAGCCCAGTATTGCAGAAACCTGATCCTTTTTCTATTTGAGTTTCTATCAGGTCAACTTGAGTGATTGGCAGTAGCAATAAAAAATCCAATTAGAGAAGTCGTCTAGTCTTTTGATTGGCCGTGTCATTCCTTCTTGTACAACTCATCGATTTGTTACGTGCAAGTCAGAAAAGGGTGCCTTTCTCCACAATAAGACTGGGGAAGGTCATTTACAACCTAACCGATAAAAATTTTATTTAAAAAAGAAATACTAATTTAAATTATAAGAGCTTTAAAACAGTTGTAAAACGTTTCTTTATAAAAGGCACTCAAATGTCAAAGATATTATTCTCATGTAATGATAAAAATTATGATTAAAGTGTTTTAAATGTACAATGATTGCATTATAAGTGGTATGCTTATTATGTGAATTTGGTTTATGATATCATTATATTTCTATTTTATTACTTATTTTTAAAGTTTGGTTTGAATTTTGAGACTTTTTATTTATAATATGAGATCAATGCACAATTACATTTTTGACATTAAGTGATTTATAAAATTATAAATTTGACTCCTAAGTAAATAGAATTCAAATTAAAAACAAATTCCACTAACTTCTTTCTACTAGATTCTATGAACTGATTTAGGTATTCCTTCACTTTAAAACTATCGACAACAATTTTGGAGCTATCAAAACATGCTAAGGTTATCAAAAATTGCCATAGAACATTTTTTAGAGCGTTATAATAGAATTATTAGAGTATTACATTAGCATATGGCATCTTAGATCTATTGTATATTTGTTTGTTGTTCTTGATCCTCGGTACAATGCTATTAAATCAATCCAATCAGGTGTCCAACTAAGGCGAATGTGAACTTCACAATTTAACAAAAAATTGAAAAGTGTTCCTAAACACTATCAACTCTTATGAAGAATCAAAAACTAGAAATTGAGGCTAGTGAATTCCAACAATTAATTTTTTCTAGGTCAATTTTGAGACTTACACTTAAAATTCATGCATTAAGTTTAGATCTAAACTCATGAATATGAAGTTTGAAATTACATAAACGAATTTAAAAAGAGTTTGTCTAATTTCCAAGTTTTAAAATATTCATGTAAATAACATTATAATGAATCATTTTCATTATCTTTAATTTCATTTTCTTATCTTCAAAATCTAATTAAATAACACATATATACTTATTTAAATTATATATTAATTACAATATCAATTTTAATTATCAATTCTAACTTAATTTGCATCATTAATTTTACTTATCAATTTCAATTCAAAAACGTTTTTATTTCTTTACAACTTCATATTGTTAAAAAATTACTTAAAATAAATTAAAAATATATCAATTCACATTAATTGAAATATTTATTAACTCACCTACTTTTAATGAGTGGTCAGAAAATTATTTATTTGCATGAACAATGGTTAGTTGGAAAATAACTTTTATAACTAATGTACATGAAAACTCCTAAAATTTTAATTTACTCTTAAAATTCTAAGGAAAATCATACCTATGGATTAACTCATAAAAGTTTCAAAGGGACATTAATTGATTAATTAAGACTTTTAAGCATTTGATTATTTAAGTAAATTAATTGTTTATTAGGATGTTTGAAAGGAAGAGTATTAAATGAGCTATGCAAAAGCAATAAATGAATTTATTTATTAAAAATAGGTTTCTAAATATGATAAGTAATGTATTTTAGTTAATATAATATAAAGTTCTTTAGATATAAAATTAAAAAGAAGTTTTTTAAAAGGTCTTATTTTTTACATAAAAGAATGGTTATAGATTTCAAAATGGTCATTAAATAATATAATTATAATGAAATATCAATATGGATATAACAAAAAATATGAGTAAACAAAAATGATAAGAAAGACAACAATCCAAAGAAGAGCATCAATGATACAAATAGACACAAATAGGAAAATCAAAGCTCATTAAGAGCTATTTAGGCTTCCCATTTATCTTGGAGGGCCTTAAGATGTGCACCCATAACTTCAGTATTTATTGGTTTGACCATCTAAGTCTCGTTGCCTCAAGTGAGAGCACTTGGGCCAACTTGGGCCTAGTTGGGATTGGTCTTGATCTTACCTAAGCAAATTTAATGTTGTTGAGAGATTATAGATGGTGACCATATTGAAATTTACAACCTTTTGAATATTACCATTTATCTACAAAATATCAACTTCCAACTTCCCAATTTTCTCATCTTTCTTAACAATATGCTCTTTCATATTAGCAATTTCATCTTTTGTATTCCACTTGTCCATAAGAGAAGTTTGTAGCTTTTTCTTGTTGAATTCAATAAAAAAAATCACTTTAATTTTTTATGGTGAATAACTACCTCCTTATCAATCTCATTGGTCTTGTTGGCCAAGAGGTTAACCACTAAAGAAATATTTGTTAGATAAGAGGAGGGACAAGGGTTGCAATTGTTCTAGTTAGAAGACCCATGAAAAATATTGTTGTCATCTAGGATATATTTTTCAGCATTAAACTCCTTTTCCTAAATCATCTTTCCCTTGCCTTTATCACTAATTTTAACACCTTCATGTGTGTCACCAAAATTCCCTAAGGAATCCTTGGCAACCTTAGAAACAGGTGACCACTTCTTATTTCCTTTACCACCTTTATATAAATATAATCTTTTATTCAAGCTAGAGGAGTCATAGAAGTTATCATAAGCCTAGAACTCAATGTTGGATGAGGAAGAGGAATAAAAGATGGGGGAAGGGGAAATCCATTTCCTCTTTTAGGAAGAGATGAGAATTGTTTGGAATTATAGAAATGAGCAACTTGGAGAGGAATGACCACAAAAAATAGAGGGATGTGTCTAAAGGTCCAAAATGTGCTTAACGAGGGAGGAAATAAGAGATTGATGGAGGGGCTCCTAGTTATACATTTGGTTTCAAGAATATAATGCTTGAGTTGATAGAAGGAAAAATTAAACTCACCTTTTGGTTATGTTTGAAGTGGCTATGTAGAGTGAAGTGATAGGTGTAAATTGCTTCAAAGCACCCTTCCAAGGGGACGTATTGCATGCTTTGAAGATCAATTGCATCCTAGGGCTAAGGTAAAAATAACTTGGCATAACCATAATAATCCCTATTAATAGTTTCCACTTCCTTTAGAAAAGAATTAAAAACTTCCTCACCATTCCTATAATCCTTATGTATTTTCCTGGCTTTAGTAGATAGGCCATAGACTAGGGCAATGAGATCTTCTATAATGCAACTCCATGTTGTGCATAGTAATTATCCTTGAATTCGAATTAGTTGCAAACTCCATGGATAATGTAGGGTCAAAATTTGTAATTCTTTCCAAATAGGGACTCAACCCAACTTTTTGAAGGATTCTCTATATTTTTTTATCTTTCTTGACTAAATCACAAGATAAGGACTCAACCCTATTGTGGTCCCCTCCCATTGTGACAAGCGATTTAGTTTTTGATGAGGAAATAAGGGATTCTACTTTTTCCTAGGCCTCTACTACAATTGTTTGTGATATTGAGTTCCTCAAAATAGGAATAATGTTAAATAACAACCTCAAGGTAATGGAAAGATGAAGACATTACCAAATTCTAAAAAATGGAAGAGTTAACACCATAAGAAAAGTGATGGTGTAAATCATAAAAGACACAATAGGGCAAGTTTGGTTCTCACAAGTCATATGCATGATCAATTAGAATGAGAGCATGAACCTTGCATGGGAGATCATGATTCCCCATCCATCTTCAATGATCCTCAAATTACACACCTCAATTAGCAAAAAAATTGACAATACCATTGCCTTCTCTATAAATATGCTAAATTTAACATTGGAGAATCTCTTCAAAATATAAATGGATTCATTGATAATGTGGTATATAGACAACTAGGGTGGTTGCATTTAAGGGGAAACATTAGGGTGGTTGCATTTAAGGGGAAACATTAATAATATTTAAAGAATCCTCCTCAACCTCTAAGTAAAGGACACTTAGATCATAAGTTAGGGAGAGACCTCAAAAGGCAATAGAGGCTTCCACATAATGATTAGACTAGACTCCCAAGTTAATAGAGAAGGCATCCAAGACCCTTCCACAACAATCCCTAATAACTCTGCAACCCCCAACTAGGCCTAGATTACCTTTGGAAGCGTTGTCAAAGTTGATTTTATAATAGTTCAACTAAGGGAATTTCCATTGAGAAGGAAAACAAAGGGGAGAAGAGAGTGAAAGGCCAATGTCAACACCAAGTTCCACCTACAAGCCACTAAGGACTCTAAGGAAGGGATCAAAATTATTTAGAAAAGAAGGAACGAACCTTAAAAGCTACCAAGAATTTTTTTTTGATGAAAAATAAGGAAGCAAGGGCAACACAAGAAATAGAGGAAGAGACACCCTTAAGGATTCTAGAATTTTGTTCCAACCAAAGGCCCTGTACAACATGAGGGAAGATCAAAGACCAAAGTAGCTTAATAGATGTGCTAAGAAAAAGGGATGACCAATGAGACACAAGATCAAGTAAGGATGAAGGCAACACCTAAGCAAGGTTGAAGAAGGAAAAGATGCAACCCTAGATCTACCAAGAGAAGGGGAAACCAAGAAAAAGTTCTAGGGCATAAAATCTTCCACAACCAAACAAAGAACACATAGGTTGACCAAAACAAGATCACTTTTAACAAGGTTACCCATTGAAGGATTTTACTATAGGTTGCTAGCTAAAGAAACATGTTAAATATTGGATTAATAGTTTCAACTAAAGGTTGGCCCATAAGGGGGAAGTGAGGAGGCATACCCAAAGGAAACAAAAAAGAACTCAAAGTGGAAGCAATTCAAACAAGAAGATCCTCATTAGGGGACTGAGCGATGTGAAAGCCTCTAAGAAAATCCTAAAGTTTGACCAAAAGAGTAGTTATTTCCCTAGGGAAGGTGGGAAGAGAAAGATATTTCCATCTTTTATGATTATTGGAAATCTCTATATAGTTCTCCATTGTGCTACCAATTTCTTTTAGAATATCTTGGATAGAGAGGTCTAGTCCAACAAGTAAAAAGGATAGTTGAACAACCATTGATTTTCCTAGAACCTTATATGAGAATCCCCTCTCAATTTCCATTTAAATCCTTTTCTAATAATAGAGTTGAAAGAAATTCATTTCCAAGATATGACCCATGAGGGAAAACTTCATAATGTAGAAAAGAGAGAGGACATGTATTAGCAAAAGTATATAGATTCAATAACCTTTGTCCATTATTTAGATTCAATAAGAAGTCACCAACTAACCTTTGCAATAAGAATCGTATTAAAGAAATTGAGGTTCCTTAACCGAAAACCACCAAAAAATTTAAGAATACAAGCTTGATACCAAGAAATCAAAAGAATCTCTTTACATTCTTCAAAACTAGACCAAAGAAAATGCTTATAGACATGTTCTAACTTCTTAGCCATCTTTGAAGCAATCATGAAAATACACATAAAATAGACTAGCAAATTTTGAAGGATGGTCTTGATGAGATGAATTTCCCCAACTTGAAAGAGAAGAGTACCTTTCTAGCCGACCAACTTTCATTAGAATCTATGAATAATTTTTGACCGAAAAACATCTAGGTTCAAGGTCTAGTGAATAGAGCCAAGATTAAGCATGATACATGTTTCCATTATTGGAAATGTCCCTATTGTTGATTTGGAGAGGAGTGATGAGGTGCCATGTTATCATGATCAACATGAATCAACTAGAATGTCCCATGTCCTTGTTTTTTCCCAATTTTATTCCTCTAAATGGATTTTAAAATGCTAGACCAAGAGCATGCAAAGATATTCCTTGTACTGGAAATAAAATTATTGATATAGGGTATAAATCATTGAAGGTAAAACAAAACTGTCGATTCAGAGACTGATAACTTCTAGAGACTGATGACTATCAACACATGTGACAAAAGCATTGAACAACAAATGGAATCGCTGAATAGAGGACAAAAATGTTGATGTAAAGTTAGACAATTTTCTAGAGTGGTGACAGTGTAGAGTATAACCGCCATGTTAGGTGACAAAACCAATGGATGGCTGATAGAAATTTGTTCCATAGTTCAACTCTAAAATTGTGGTTTGGATGGACAAAATTAAACCGTTGATATATATGACGAAAATGCTGGATTAAAGATGAAAAATTCGAACCAAGGTTTACTTTGAAACTATGATTTGAACAAACAGAACGAATCCAGTGAAATAGGCGATGGAAATGTTGGGCTGATTCGGATATGCTGAGTTGGGTGAAACTTGGGAAAATGCAGTTTGTGTAGGTGTTTTCAAACAGTTCCAAACAAGAAGATAGATTTGTTGGATTTTAAGGGATTTCTGGCAATCACTAGGATAACACATAAAGACATGATAAACACACTCATATTCCTAGACTTATTCAAGTAGGTGTGTCATCTAATGTGGATCCAAACACACATAAAGTATTATTTACTAAGTGAGGGATATATAGGGAGGTTGTGTTGCACATGACCATAGGATGGATAAAAGATTTGCTCAAGGTTAGCTCTATTTGAATACTAGCAAGTACATTGTGAGTAATTTCGAGGGTGATCTACTTCCCTCGTACCACATTAAATAATAGTTGAAAGGTCTTAAACTGGGATTTACAAGTTCTCTGGGGGCATCCTCGAAATTATCGAAAAGGTATATGAGGCCTAGTCTATGAACACTACTCCACCAACAAGCATGAGATCTTTGCAAGCAAATATTCCTTCCCCTTAGATTGCCCCAAAGTTGTGTCAACCATGGTGTTTAGCTAGAGTGGTACAAATTTCATTCTCCCCTTTCTTATATCCCATCAAAACATGCTGAGATCATTGATTAAATCCCCAAGTAGACCTCCCAAAGGGAAAGATATTGTAGGCACTTTTGATCTCCAAGATCATACAAAGCATGAGGAGAGAGCATACATGACTCTTAACACTTATAGGATCTAATCCAAATAAAGGAGAAAGTGTAGAAATTTTGATCCACAAGATCACCCAAAGGTGTGAGGGGGGAGAATAAATTCTACAAGCTCCCAACACAAAACACATAATTAATTACCCTTGTTTAATTAGGTGCAACTAAATCTAGTGGAAAACAAGCTTTTGACAAGAAATGTTGCAAGACAAAATTTTAGTAGTTTCAGTTTTGTGGTCTTTGACTTGTTATAAAAAGATACAAAATAGATGTTAGGATAATCACAATAGCCAAACAAAGCACATTAGTACGTTAGACCAATCAAAATAGAACTAAAATTGGTAAATTAACATGTTGAAAGCACAACCACTAAAAGATAATACAAAAGCGTCATTTTATTGACAAAACCGTCAAATCTCTAAATTCATAAAATTATACTTGGCATGTAGAATTGTTGATTAAGACAACGCAATTGTCAAAGTACAAACTATTTACTAAAATATGAGTTCTCACACCAAAGATAGTTTTTATCAATTCAAGCTAGTTCAACCTAATTTTCTTGTGTTGATTGGTGATTTCGACATGTACCACTGTAAAACTAAATTTTGTTAGAAAATAGAGAGCAATTGCTAATGAAAACGATAGAAAAACTCTTTAAACATAGAATTTAGTATATGACTATCAAACAACAAAATCATTGAAACATAGGACCATACCATATATTCATGTGGTAGCCACTAAAATCCAACAAATAACCTAAAACACCAAATGCTACAAAAAAAAAGATTATGTTTACCCTAGGAGAGATTAGGAGTAAAATTTAGTATACTAACTTCATGTAAAAGCAATTTCCTATCAAAAAAGCAAATGCTAAATAACCAAAAAATTACTAAGAAACATGTTAATGACAAATGAACACAATAATTGAAATCCAATACACAACCATTGGACTTGAAATAGAACTTTCGATCCAGAACCTACACATGAAAAAACTCAAAACACACATATTTGGTTAATTAGAAGGAATGTGGGTCCCAAAGGGCATGCCAAAATGTGTTCAATTGGAAGTGACACTAAGTTAGCAACCTAAAACAATTTAAATTGCTAAATCACAAATAATAACAAACACTAAAGATTAGGCTATTTGAAGATCAAAATAACATACATCATCACAAGACAACCTATATAATTCTCTTAGTTGCACTATTAAAGTGTTATTGTTCAATTTCTTTTAAGATGTTCTCAATTCCTACATCATAATATTGCATTCACGATGTGTGTTTTAAATGGCTTTGATGGCCTCCAATTTATATAATTTTGGAGGGTTGGATGGAGATCTAGGATATAATTCAAGGACCAAGGGCTCAGAATTGATGAGAGCTCACAAACAAGAGGAATTGGACTAGTGTCAAAAGAAGATTAATTATAAAGAGTGGATAGGAAGATCAATAGTGGGGATGGGCCATAAGAAATAGTGGATGGATAAGATTTGATGGGTATTTAAAAAAGGTATCTTGGGATGATTTATAAATAAATAAATATTTGTCTTGTTGCATACTCCAAAGGAAATGGAGAATTTAAAATTAAGATTTATTGAAAAGAGGAAGATTGCCCCATGCTAGGCCATATCTTAAAGTGCCAACTTGTCATGTGCAAGCATTTAGTATGGCAAGTGAATTTTTTATGGGGACTTAGGTAGGTCAAATCCAAGGTTAATAATTGATTATCCCAAGTGTACATGATGAGAGTACAACTAAATGATAGTGTACATGATGAGAGTACAACTAAATTATAATGAAGGATTAGATGTGGATTATGCAAAGTGGATAAAATGGGTAAATAAATAAAAACATTTATTTATTTATTTTGGAAGAAAGGAGATAAAGGGTTTAGACAAATAATTGTCAAATAATTATTTATCAAAGGATAGACCTTAGGCATGAATGGAAAAATGACTTTAGATGCGGAAGTGGAATAATGGAATCAATGGGAAATATTATTTAATTTAAATATAAGTAAAAAATATGGGTAATTGATCAAATGTAAATGATTAATTTTGGAAGAAATAAAGGGAATTGGCGTGTCAATTTTAGGTTCCTATACAATGTATGCATGAACAACTTGTTCAGTGCATAGTTTCTCAATGCCTGATTCTTATGTTAATATCTAGTGCCAACAACCCCTAATATCTAAATCGTGTGCACATATACACAGTTGGGATTATGCATCTTCTTCACCCAATATAGCTTCCATGGAGAGAACCCATTAGTAGCCGAACACGGTTCACATTCCAAAGCAATTGATTCAACTATTGGCGTACCATTTAAATTATATAAATGATAATTGTTATTACTTTGACACATTACCATCCTTGACTTTGGATTTTTTTCAACCTGCAATAACCCCTTTTTTTTACTTCCCTATCATCATTGTAGTCTTCCTAGTAATCCTCTAGATGAGGAATGTGCTTCAGGATGGAAACTACCCACCTTTTCATTCTTTGAAAGGGATCACAATTGGGCTAAGCTTCATACAAATTAAGGTTATTCACCTGTAATTAAACCATTGAATATGTTGTATAGGCCAAGGTACCACATGCAGAATTACCAAGGATAATGGGGAGTTGCACCCAAAATTTGTGCTTAGATTCTAGGTGGGCATGAGTGTGCACTAGTTGTCTTGATACTTCAATAAAAATGATCTTATTTTTAGGATACCTAAATAGTTTATAAGGAGCACTAGTGAATCCTTCCAATTTAATATATGAAAATTATGAAACCAGATGCACCATTTATCATTTTTTCCAATTTCAAATTTTGTTGTGTCTATAATCCTTTTAGCCATGCCTCCTTCCAAAAACCTTACTAGTCACATGGAGAATGCATTGTTGATCCTTTGATAGTGTACAATTGAATACTAGTACTCTAGTTAGGGATAGTGTTCATACACTAGGTGGTGCCTAAGTCTCACACCCATTACTTAGGTTTTATCTTCAAACCCAAGAAGGTGAAATTTCTTTCCAATGAATATATAACATGTGATGCCATAAATGGTGGAAGGTCCTCTTATTCTCAATATTTTTAATTGAGAATGTAGATTATCACTTATGATCTATGCCGAGTAAAACATAATATAACCATTCAAAAATATGGTTATGCACACGTATGTCCACTCAATTTTTTTCCACGTTGGCAACTCCATCAGTTCGCTTACTAGTGTGATTATATCTTTGATTTCTTTGTTGAAAATAACTTTTCAGAAGGTCTTACATATTTTAGCAATTCCAGTTTTTGGATGCTCCATCCATATAATATTAAAGTGCTTGTAAAATGCATCTATATAATCTTCATATGTTTTCCTATTGTTTTGTATTATATAAGAAGGGAAAAGGGCCCTAATCCCACCAGATTCAAAAAGAGCTGAAGCACCAAAAAAAGAGACAGGCTAGGAAACAACACCAACCGAACCAAACAAAATAGCATCCAAACTACATATTGTTAAGAAACCTTAAGAGGCACATAGGACATATCATTTAACCAAGTATTTTCATCCACAAGACCAATAATAGTAAAAATCAAAAACATTATAAGCTATCCAAATACTAACCCAAATAGTGGCACATAGACTAGAGTAGAGATTAACCATATACATACAAGCCTCAAACCTTAACATATCGATTAAAAACTAATAGTTCGGTAATAACTTCCATACATACCAAAGATTTAAACAATCAATAAACTAGAGATCCCAAGAGCCAAAACAACAAAAAATTGAGCAAGAAGACAAAGAGCCATTATTTGGTAGTAGCTATCAACTCCCAATTGTCCCCAATTCAAAAGATAAATTCCCTCCAATCAAGGGAAAATTCATTAGCCAGGTCCTTTGTATCTTCATGCTTCCCAACCTTCTTTAGCTACTTTCTCATCTTTTTGACCAAACACCGCTCCAACCATAGCTATGCACATGAACCCATAAGTGACCTTCATAAGGGTGATGATATCTTTTTCCATATCCTCGACTTGCACCTATAAGAAAGTAATTTTTCTTTTCAAAATATCAATGTTAGTATCTCCAAAAAGAGTAGCACTAGGTGCATTCTCATCATCTTCCTAGGTAACCACCCCAACCGCCTCAAGAGCCTCCTCCCCACCTGCTTCTTCCTCCTCCTTATATTCATCCTCTTCCTCCAATTCATCTACTTCCATCTCATTATCAAAGTATTCACATTTCATTCCTTCGCTATCTTCTTCCATTTGAGGTTAAAAATCTTCAACAGTAAGTTGTTCCTCTTCCTCTTCCTCAATTTCCTTCTTTTTTCCTTTAGATTTTTTGTCAAAGGAAGTAACCTTAGCTAATCTGGTCAATCTTCAACCACCTCATAGAGTGCTCCCTATTTCTCTTCCATCTCCTCCTTTTGAAGACCCTCAAATTCTTCAAAAAGGGTGATGAAATTACCCTACTTCGGATTTTTTTGATCTTTATTCATTTTTTTAACTTTAGGGGGTTCCAAAAGTAGTAGGGAGTGTTTTCTTTTCTCTAGAGTAGCTTTGAGCAATTCCAAATCAATGGATTTTTCAACAGGGGCAAGCTTGGATTTATAGGTAGAGGTTTTGGAATGTGGGGTAGAATTTAAAGTAGCATTCGAGGGGTTTCCCTTTGAAGGGTCAATCTAAGGAACGAGGGGCCTAGGGTTAGGCACAGGGATGGGCTACTCATTAGCTAGGGGGATAGCAACATCCTTGTCATCATTTTTGGGGGGGTTATCCTTCATAACAATCAAGGGATTACCATGCAAATTATTGGCAAAGACAAACTTATACATAGCCAACATTAGCCCTTGGTGCAGAGGAGGCAAGGCCCCATTCTCAATATTCTACTGTAGGGAAGAAAGCAGATAAAAAGGTAGATTTATCCTATTGTTGTGACAAATATGGTTCAAAATAGGGAAATGATAGGCATGAACTATCATATACCTACCTTCTAAGGTAAAATAATGTATAAAAAACATACTAACCATTGCAAATGATAGAGTAAGGTCAAGTTGAGCATAGCCATTCTGAAACATTTTCAACACCTCACCTTCATGCAAGAATTTCTCCATAAAACCTTGATAATTAGTACCACTTTTTTTCACCACCTTTCTACCTTCATTAACCAAGCCAGTGGCTTCAACTATTAACTGAGTCATCACTTCAAACTTCACCGTGCCAATTGTAACATGAATTTTCTCCATGAGTTAGTGAACTTTGAGTTTAGATTCTCATTGTAACCACACACTACTTCAAAAAAAGAAGCCATACCAACAACTCTAAACATTCTCCAAAGATCAAAATTTTGTTTGAAGGTAGCATAACTAGGGGGTTTTGTTCTCTTCCTCGGGCCTCCCATTTTAGAATTTTGAATATTTTCAAACCTTTTATTCGGGTTAGTGCCCTTCTTCATACCACCCCAAATAACTTCGACTCTCCCAAAACTCACGCTACTGACTCCAAACTTGCAGAGAGAACAAATTTAGATTGTGAGAAATAGAAAATCATTTAAGATGCCTAAAAAAAATTGTTAGTTGATAGGAACCAAATACACGAGCCCAAGGAAAAATTTGAAATGATTAACCATATCCTTAATAAATATTTCTAGGTTATCAATATCAAACTGAGCCTCAAAAATTTAGTGAGAAAGGACATATGACACACCAATAAAATTTGAAATGACCAAAGCTTTGTCATTAAAAATATACATGTTATATGAGAGGTACTTGGAAATGATTAACATGTTAATTATCTCCCCGAAGATATCCTCCTTATCACTTTCCATAATTTGAAACATACCAACCTAACTATTATTATTATTTATGTCCATCTCATCACCATTCCTTTTGATAATCACACGAGCGAGACCCTTTATCCAATACTTATTGATTATAACAATATTCATATTTTCATTTTAAGATTCTTTCTCTTATTGCCCCTAGCAATAAACCATACCCCCAATGTGTCCAGGTATTACACTTAAGAGCTTCATTAGCAGCAATGTCCGTAGAGTAGTTAACTTCTCTGTAAACATGGTGAACTCTACAACATGTGAAAAATTGCATGAGCATTTTACAATTATCCATAATATCTCTTAATTCCCAAGGGACAACACAATCACCTTTCAATATATCAACAATGAGCTTAGAGTATCCTTCTAGGATATTTTTTTGGAAGCCTAACTCTTTCAATAGCTTAATACCTCCCCAAGAAACCATAGCCTCAACCTTATTGTTAGAGAAAATCCCAAGATTTTTCCCATAACCAACAATGCAGTCCCCAAGGCGATTCCTTATAAGACCTCTAGCCCCTGGCAACCCAAGGTTTCCTTTAGAACAACCATCAAAGTTAAACTTGATCCAATCCATCTTAGGGGGAAACCAAACAATATTCTTCCTTGTGATGTAAGTAGACCAATTGACGTTTTTGAGATCCTTTTTAAGGCCCTAGATTTGCTTAATTTTGACCTCCTTATAGGACGACATAACCTTAGAGTAGTTGTACCCCCAAGATTCCACATTTTCCTATATTTGATTCTTAATTTCCATACATAAGTCATGACTATTTCTTGTTTTTTCTCTGAAGATCCTAGTATTTCTCTCCTTCCAAATCCCTTGGGCTATGAAAGGGGGGACTTGACTCTAGAGATCCTTTATAACTATAGAGTAGGGGGACCGACTACTCAAGACCCCAAGTCATGGGAGGGTCTAGAACAATTAGTTTCCCTGATCTACCTCATGCTAAGGGATTGTCTAAGATGGGTTTGATGTTTAGAAGGGTGAAAAGGAAGGACAACTGATCTGCCATTTCCTTCTGTCAACCCAAGAGGTTCACAAAGTCGGGTGAGCAAATTTCTAGAGTTTAGACAATAATTTAGGCATCTCACTACCAGAGGACTCCAACATGGGGGACAAATGATAATGTGATGCACTAGCATCTCAATTAGGCACTAGCATTCATATGGACAAAGAACGGAAAGTAAAATCTAAGAACTTAAAGAAACCTACTAATGACTTGACAAATGAAGATTAATGTAATAATAGAAAGAAGAAAACAACAAAAGTATTGGAATAACAAGAAGAATACTTTAAATTGATACATAGATTCATTACGAGAAAAATGATGAGAAAGGATAGTAGAAATCCATCTTATGATCATTCCAACCTTCCACAAGCTCCACCCAAACAAAATACCTACACACAATGATGGGAAAATGTTGGGGTTGTGTATAGAGTACTGTCACAGTCAGTCCCCTACTTTGGTGTTTCCACATCCACAGACAACCTGTAACATTAGAATAAATTTGTGGATAAGATCTGCAACTAGAACGAACAATTGTTAATCCTAATCTAATCAAAACTAATCTAAAATCAAACAATAAAGAACGAATATGAAAACATGATAAAAAATAAACAAACTGAATTGATCTCACCGAATATGCATTCATTCCTTCGAATTATCTCCATTGCTCTTCTCCATTTTTCCTTTTTAGTATTCTTGCCCTCAAATTTATGTGTTTGAATGCAAGTATAACTGTGTTGAATGTCTAAGCAAAATATCAAAGATTGTTTCTTCTCAAAAATGTATAATGATTTCTAGAGAGGAGGAACAATGATAATGATAGGCCATTTTATAGATTGTGTGTTTTCGAATGATCGGCTCAAATTGAAAGAGAGATCGACGGATGAGATTGATGAATGCCATGCAATGTGAGTTCTATCTCAGATAGAACGTGAGTTAGAACATGAGTTTAGGAAAGACTGAAGATAGAGACTAAGTTAGAACGTGAGTTAGAACACAAGTTCAACACCTTAATCTCCAAAAATAGACTTTGTATGCAAAAGTCAAAGTTAGAAGTTGAAGAATAATGCATTTGAATGCGAACTTGAGTTAATTAATTAAATAAAGATATTTAATTAATAAACACATACATGCATATGAGTTAGAACTAGTTAATCGACTAGTTGTGACAGAGAGTCTTTCTGTAGAGATGATCAGTAGTTGAATTCAGAGATAACTGAAGAACTAAAAATAGATCTCGAGTCAGAAGGTGAGTGATTGATTAGATAGCTAATTGATAGAGGAACGTGACATAAATGAATTAAATGTTAATTTAATTCAACATTCAAAAATAGACGATTTAATTAAATAAATAAAGATAATTTATTTAATTTGACTTTCGAAAAGGATGGAATTGAATAATTAAATATTAAATATTTAATTATAGTTGAAAAGGGGGTTAAATGAATAATTAAATAAAGATATTTAATTATAGTTGGAAAAGTATGATAAAGGGGGAATTAATGAATTAGTGAATTAATTAAAAAGGGGTATTTAATTAATAGAGGAAATATGTGTTAGAAATGGTAATTAAAAAATTGACATTATTTAATCATGACCATGGACTATAGAAAATTATGTCGAATGTGTACTCGCAAGCCTAGACCAGTTTTCGCTATCTACAGTTTGCCCCTCTTTGATACAATGTTGGTACGATGTTGTGTCAAAGAAAAATATGCCCCGATCGTGCCCCAGCATGAAACAGGGTAAGGTATGCCCCCTCGGGAAAACTGACAATTTTTGAAAAGTTTCAATAAAATCAGGAAAAACTCCCAATAAGTCAATTTGATAGTCAGAAATATGATGGAGTCGACGGAATTGAAATCGGAGATGTTTCGGACGAATACAAGTCGTTGGAAGTTGAAAGATTATGCGGCCAATAGATTAGGGTTGAGAAAATGCCATTTGAAATCCTCCTATAAATAGAAATTAGGGCTAAAATGAATTCATTTGCACCTAGAGGAGATAGAAAAACTTGAGAATTTGCTCTAACTGATGGACGAAATGGAGCCTATTCCGTACACCAGGCATCGAGGATATCGGATCCAGACCTTCAGGAGGCCAGCCGACGTAGGACCACCAATATGTATGTGAAAACGAGATCCTTTAATGTATTTTTGGCATGGTTTTCTAGGCTTAGAAATCTAATTACGTAAATGCGATGCATCATGAATGACGCATATGCCGTCGTATTCGCCGCATTTGACTACGAAACGCCACATGTGCAAATTCACGCATAGGCTAAACTAGGCATATAGGGGAATGCACACATTTGAAGAATAATGCACTACATGTGTATACATGCAACGCATCTGAATGAGGGCTAGACGCATGTGAGGTCGTGAACCGCATATGAATAGAAAGGCACCGCATTTGCATAAATGCAACGCATATGCAATAGAAAGTCAGATAAAGAACCGCATGTGTTTTTGTGAACCGCAAGTGCAGTAGCTGGAAAGGGGTTTGTAGGGTAAAATGCAACACATATGTAATATGCAACGCATATGTAATATGCACCGCATATGAGGCACTGTGCAATCCATTTGAAAAATGCACCGCATCTGTTTATGTGAGCCGCATTTGGCTGGTGAAATTTTACGAAAAATTTTGCTAAGTAAAACTTGAAAATTTTCTGACATCATGGTTTAAATGCAGGTGATTTTAGATCCAATATATACATGGGAGTCACGGACAAATACCTTCGATCTGAGGGATAATCTGACGAGGAGATTCGACTGTTATGCGTTCTAGGTCTACGACATTGTTTGTCTATGCTTGCCATTCGGGCGAACAGGGGGATGTTGACAACACTTTACGAGCGATGGCATTCTGAGACATTATCATTTCATTTGCCAACTGGGGAGGCCACTGTCACATTAGAGGATGTGTACAGGATTTTGAGACTACCCATTAGAGGAGAGCGGGTTACATATGATACCCAGAGAGGGTTGACTGAGTTGGCATAGTTCTATCAGGTTGATGACATCAATAGGCTCGACATTGAGCACTACAAGATTAGATGGCCAGTGTTAGCAAACAGATACGACAAGATTGATTGGGGGTATTGTGCTTCCGGACAGACGGGGTCATGGATTTCCAGTGGGATGGGGAGTTATGTTGGTTGGTATGTTGGAGAGTGAGACGAGATATGCATGGGGTCCATGTCTACTTGGGATGCTGTATTTTCATTTACATGACATCGCCTATAGAGATGCATAGTCATTGAGTTGTGGGACGACACTATTGATGGTATGGGGTTGGGAGAGGATAGCTGTCTTCCATCCTCCAGTTACAGTAGAGACAGAGGAGAGACACCCCTATGTGTTTCGATATACCAGGCAGATCACACAAACCCATGTGGGTGACACAGGATACTGGCGACACGCCCTGGATATTCTTGATCAGTTCACATGGAGACCTTACATGGATTGTGAGGAGTGGGTGGACCAAGACATACATTTGCCATTCTGCAGACAGACACAGTATCTCATTGGGAGGACTGTCTCTAGTGTGCATATTATTGAGCAACACTTGCCAGAAAGAGTTCTGAGATAGTTCGAAGAGGTTCAGGATGTGCCTCGGAGCAGAGCAGAGTTTGCTCGTTCATCCAGAGAGGTTCCATGGTGGGGACCCATGATTCCAGTGGCTATTGCGGAGGAAAACATATAGGCATTACAACCAGTACAGTGGGGATGGAGAGATGGATTAGCAGATCCAAGGACTACTGCAGCATACGATGCATGGTGGGCAGTTCATTGCCCGATTCCTTATATAGATCCTAATCAGCCAGCACCAGTCAAGAGACGAGGCACAAGGCCTAGAGGACGTTGGAGAGGTGGAGGTGCCAGAGTGGGTAGAGTTGGTGGAAGAGGTGATGGAGATGATGGCAGAGGCGGAGGTAGAGGCGGGAGACGAGGATGGAGAGGACGGAGAGGGGGTCAGGCAGATGGAGATGCACCTATGGAGGCGGTAGCAGCAGTTGATGTACCGATGATAGATATCGGAGGTAGAGTGGATGTACCGGTTGGGGGTGAGCATGATGCAGCAGAGGTAGTGGTTGAGGAGTAGGCAGCGGTAGATGTTGGAGTAGCGGATGTTGTAGAGGATTCTGATGCAGACATGGATGGCAGGATATGGAGAGGAGGATATTGAGGATGATGTTGAGGATGATTTTGAGGAGGCACCGATGGAGGAGCAGGAGAGACAGCTCAGAGATCAGATTGTGGAGGGGAGACGGGATGAGGATGCTCCTAGAGATGATGACAGGGAGGCTTTGGAGGAGAGACTCAGACTTATAACCGCAGAGTTTGAGGCGATGAGACTAGAGTTAGACAGTGCCTACACGGAGAGGGACAACGCATACACCGAGAGGGACAATGCATGTACAGAGAGGGACAGTGCTCTCATGGAGAGAGACCAAGCTATTACGTGGAGACATGAGATAGAGCAACAGTTCACAGAGGTTAGATGCCTTTGCAGTGGGTCTTCATCTAATGGCATGGTACGAGAGTTAGTCAGATCGGTGGAGAGAGCCACTTACTACAGGGATTTGTATGAGGCCGCAGTGCCAGCAAAGAGATGGGCTCCTACATTTTCAGAGGTGCGTAGTAAGGGCAAGAGTCATAGACGGAGTCAGAGGACACAGAGTACAAAGGGGGTGGTAGGACCACCGAGGACAGGTCCATATGATAGGCCTTCCACCTCACAAAGGCCACCTTCGAGTCTTTTCCCACCACCATCACCACGTGACAGCAGGGGTAGTGGGACACGATGACAGGGACTTATGTAGACATTTGTATTTTGATCAGAGAGCCTGCGAGCTCATGTTTTATTTATTGATACATTCAGACATTGTACCGTGACACACTATTTTTGAGCGATATATATATATATATATGATTTTGGCGGCTTCTACATGATATGCAATTCTATCTGATGGATGATGTTTTATTTCTACATGATTATGTTTCCTAGATGATGTATATACATGTGTTATGAATGAAATGTTTCTACATGTTTATGAGTTATGCATTTTATAATGATGTTATGGATGATTCTATGTACTTATGATAATCAATGCAAATGTCTATATGCTTATGTATATGTGGTGGTAATATATACATGCAATGTTTACCTTATGTATGTTATGATGATGCAATGCCTATTATGTAATGATTTGAAATGTATGATAATGCAAATGATCTAATCTTATTATTGTGTCACAGGACCTTATCTTTATGTCAAAGAAGAGAAATGTTAGGATGAAATCAATTTTGAATGTTAATAAGAAATCATTCAAGTGTGATTGATGAAGAAAATGATATAATGAAAGTTGATTGATTGAGAAAAAGATATAATCTTCGATATATTACCAAATATTGCATACTTGCTTGTTATCATCATTGGGCGGGACATGACATTGATGGATAATACACACTATGATATGAGATAGACCATAGTGTACAAAGTTATCCACCTGTGAAAAACAGATAGTCGTAGACAAGGAGTGTCTTAACTCTGACTAAGGACAAGATGCCCCAGTCGTTTTGTGGAGACAAACCACAGACAACAGACAAATAAAAGATGGGTCATGAGACGTCATGAACACGCTTCAAAATTCGCACATATTTTCTCTTTCCATTTTTCCTTTTTTCGTTCTTTTTTTTTTTTGCAAGAATCGTACAACGCACCACATCTACTATATTCTGCACCGCATCTATTATTCTGCACCACATCCGTGGTACCTTGCAACGCATCCGCTTGTCGAAAAAAAATCACACTTTTGAAGAATCTTCCAAATCACACTTTTGGGGGAACTTTGAGATCAAATAGATAGCATGGTTGCGTCCGGAAGGGTCAAGAGATGAATTCTCATATATTTCCTGGTTTTTGAAATTCTATGTTATGCATTTGACTTCCTGTGACGCATCCGTCTTCGTAAGCCGCATTTGTGGCTTTCTGTGACACATATGCATTTGTGAACCGCATCTGCTAAACTATGCACCGCATCTGCCATTACGCACCACATCCACCTATCAACAATTCCTGAACCGCATCCACCTGTCAACGTCGAGCTGCATTTGTGGCTCCAAAAGCCGCATTTGCCTGGTAAAACTTTTTCACTTTTTTTAGTCATTTTCGTACATCCATATTTTAAGTTTTCGCTTTTTGGGTTGTTTGGGATTTTCGCTAATGTTTGTTTCAATTGTGTTTAGGGGGAATAACATAGTGTTTGCAAGACGAAGCTTTGAAGACAATTAAAACCAAAACACAATTTTCTACAGGACGAAAGCTGAAGACCATAAACTACTGATAAATTTGCATGCAGGACCTAATGCCTATGTGTTTATTTATTTAGCAAGTTTTCTTTGGTAGATAGACAATTATCATGGAGCTCAAAATGAATTTTCTGATTGATAGATAGAAAATTGTCGTTTGGATTAAAAAGAACCACTGTCTTCTTTGTTTGGTGCTTTGCACATATCTGTAAACCCTTACGATTCAGTACACCGAAGTATCCTCTCCCCTTGCACAGTCATGCGATCCTGGGTGTAAGAGAAACGGTTGTTGACTCTAGAACTTGGGCCTGTCTTGGTGGGAAAAAGTACTCACCCCAAGACGACTCAGACCAGTAGCACGCTAAAGCCAAGCGACTTCCAGCCGGTATATAAAAGAGGATTCTTGGGGAAACCCCACAAATCACGCGCACTATTTCGACGAGATGGACAGAAATGGACTCTTGCCGACGTTGGATAGTGTCCCACGAATAGAATGCCCTTATTAAAAACCTTGTTGTAGAGTTACCAAAATCCTATCTATTTGCTGGCGTAGCAAGTGCATAACCTGTGAAGCCATCTTACAAATTTATGATTCTTGTGTTGAGGTGACATGTATGCCATGGGAGTTTCATGGGTATAGTAGCTTGGCTGCCCCGTATAAGTGAGTATCATGGAGGGAGCCAGTGGGGTCAACCTACTAGTCATCCACCTTGAAAGGGTGTAGCTAGAGAAATCCAAGTAAGAATTCAGAAAATACTGTCCTAAAAGCCTAGGTTGTAATTGTTTTTCGAGTCTTAACTGTCCTTTCATCTCAAAAACTGAAAAAATATATTGATTGTTGTGTTTGCTCTTTGCTGTATTCGTCAAAATCTTGATCAAACAAACAAAGTCAGTCAACAACTTTCAAGAAAAATTCAACTGTTAGAAAACCGAGTCGCAATTTTTAGTTTAAACGCCGCATGTGTCATAGCGAGTCGCATCTGTTAGGGGAAACGCCGCATCTGTCTATCAAAACATTCACTTTTCACAGTCTGCATATCACGGGTCGCAACTGTCACATTCTGAGTTGCATGTGTACATGCAAACCACATCTGTCCATTTTTAAATCACATGTGTCTTGGTGAATCACATTTGTCAGAGGAAAAACCGTAACTGTAAGGAAAATCGCATCTGTCAGAGGAAAAACCGTAACTATTAGGTGAACCACATTTGTCTATCAACAAAAAACTTCAAAAACTGTAAATTGAGTCTGAAGCATTACTGTCATTCTATTTTATGTTTCTTAAGATCAACCTTGGACAAAAATTGGAATTTTTTACTCAAAAACCTTGCATCATTAGGTGTCATATACGTCTTAGTCATAGTCATCCTAAGTTGCATGCATATAGATACTTCCTAGGAAACTACATATCATTGAATAGGTAACTTTCCTCATCGTTGGATACATTCATGTTCTGGTTTGTCACAATCATTGAACCTAGTCACTTTAGTCCTTTTGTGAATCTTTTCAACTCAACAGTCTAGTTTGGGAAATTCACCTTGTCAACTGTCCTTATCCTACAATCAGGTTCCTTGGTTAAACACAAATCCTTGCATGCATTTATTCCATAGGTGGTAGGTTATACCTGTCTTAGAGTCATTTATCGTCTTAGTCTACTTGACATTTTTCATATCGTACATCCTAGAGCATGTCATTCTAGTATATGTCATTGTCGTAACATCCGTCATAGTCAGAAAATCCAAAAAAACATAGACTAGAAATCATATCATTTAGAGACATAATTCCATATCATTTGCATTACCATCCATCACCATGTCTTCCGTTGAACTTGATATGCTTGCTAGTCAAGTTGAATACCAATTACTTTGCATGGGTCAATACCAACAAGCCATAGACATCAAAAGAAAATTTATCCAATCCAAATGCCAATCAACCTCAACCCATGGTCAACTACCCACATATCCATCTTATCAACAACCCATAAAATCTAGTCTTCCATCCATCTACCCTCAATATCAAGAGTCCCCTAACACCATCCAACAAAATTTCATTAGTCATACCCACCCTAACCTTGACAAGGGCAATCAGGCATCCATCAATCCAATCCAAGTCTCCACTTCATATCCTAGTCCTTCATCTTATCCCAATCCTTCATCCACATCATATCCTAGTCCTTCATCTCATCCTAATCCTCCATTCACGTCATATCTTGGTCCTCCATCCACATCATATCCTGGTCCTGCATTCCTATCCTATCCAAGTCCATCATCCTTCAAACCATTCCAAGCCTCCACATCCCATCCTAGTCCATCATCCACTAATCCATTCCTACTCACTCCATCCCAACCTACATTTAGTCATGAAAATACATTTATTCATGGTCTCCAAAATCACATTACATTGCCTAGACTTGAGGATACATGTCAAAAAGAAAGTCCAAAGCATGACATCATGGCTTCACCTTCATGTCAAGATCAACGAAGTCCACCCCACGACCCTATGTTTAGGTCTATCCAAGAAGTCCTTCTAGATAATCATGGCAGCCAAAATACATTTATCCTTGATCGAGATTTCATTCCCAATCAAGTCATCCAAGACAAACCTATCTTTGACCAAGACACTACCATTGATCAAGAAATCCAAAACGATCCGCTCATCGACCTTTATGCCATTCATGATCAAACATTTGAGGTTGATCCTACCCAAACTTTGAACACCGCCATTTCCCAAAATGAGACACTTGCCTCCTTTGGAAACATAGATGATCTTCCTCCAGAATGAGAGTCTTCTACACTAGACATATTTTCAAATGATCAAGCTATAGCTAAATTCACTAGACTCCATGATAATGACCATACGGATAGTTTCTACATCGACATGGAAGCACCGATATCTTTTGAAGAACAGTCAGAATTACAAAATCAAACCAAAGATGTTAATCAGAAATACATCCAACATGTTGATGAAGCTACAACATCTTATCAAATAGGATCATCTATATTTGTTAGAGCAGGATTTCTTGCAGAAGAGAAGATTCCAAGTAACAATGTCTACATACACAATAAGGATGGGTTAGCATCTTGCTTCCACAATAACAAGTACCCCATTGAAAATAGAATCTATCAGAACATGCAATATCAAGGCAAAGGACTAGGCCTACACGAGCAAGGAATTCGAGAACCAGTACAACTTCAAGAAAATCCTAGACATCAGGGTCTTGGATACTCATCAATTAGAGAGTCTAATGATGTTAGTGATACCTCCTCGATATTGGGGGCAACTTTATCTGATATAAACATCAAAATGGGGGCCATGAGTAGTTCTTACCATAAGATTGCTGCCAAAAATCGTTCCATCCACACCATAAACCATCATTCCAACATGAATAAACCTTCCATTTGGAACCAACAAAAAGAAAAAAATTATTACAAATCCAAAGTTCAAAATCAAATGTCAAAGACCATCAAAGCAATCAAAAATCTGAGTGGACAAATGAAGTTAAAATGGATCCCAAAGACAAATGGATCCAACAAAGAAAATATTTCAAATCCAAAAGTCAATCAAAATGTGGAGCCACACGAAAAGAGGACTCCCACATATAATAAATTTCCACCTCCTTCAAAATGGTCATCAAGCAAGGCATATAAAAGTGTTGGTTCCAAACGCTATCCCAATCAAAATTCCAAACTCCGCCATCCAACATCCCAAGTTTGGAAAATAAAAAGTGATTCATCTAAACTTCTGAACAATCCCCCTACATCTACCATCATTTGTCATAATCCAACATCTCATCTAAATTCCACATATCCCATGTCACAAATCCATCGCATCTTGGCAGCAACTCTTTATTGTAAGGACTCTCATGACACTCTATCACGATGTGTGTATTCGGATAAGGCCAACTCTAGCATCAACAAGGGTCACAATGACATCAATCAGTTATATACAAGTGCTATGATCCTAGCAAGAAAACTACTTCATAAAGGTCATTATTGGCATATCATGGCTCCTGTCTCTACATCAGCACCATCAAGGGATTCAACACAATCAGTGATCATCTAAAGTATCGAGACAATCTTGAAAAAAAATGTTGCCTTGATGAAAAATTGGCAAATAGGTGTCATGGTGACACCACAAAATAAAAAAATGAAAAAAATAGTAAAGAGAAAAAATTCTTCCAATGGTGAAAACCTAGCAAACAGGCACTTTGGATAAGTACCATGATGAAAACCTAGAAAATAGGCGTTATGTGTAAGAGAAATTATCTATGTGGATATTTACACTTAGGGGCAAGTTGTCTCATCTCCCATGTCTTCCTCATGACCTTTCCATCTACCCATTTAAGCCCTATCATTCCCATCCATTTTCCCACCTACCTTGATCTTGATAAGGACTGGGGTACAAACATAAATCATGCTTTGGGAAATTTTTTGACATGACTATCCTTTGGTCATACACTATCCATGAAAAATCATGTCATTACCTTCGTAGCCTCCTTTTTACTATGCGACATCATCCTTGGAGACCATATGATAATTCTCTAGTCCAATCCATCCATGTCTCCTATCTTTTACCAAAGCCATCCATTGTCCTTTTGTACCTATCATCCATCTTGGTTTTCCTTGTCTATGCTCTAAAGATCCCTCGTCATCCCATCTAGTCCTCATCAAGTCATTCCAAATGCAACAATTTGGCAACCTGGCGCATCATCCAAAAAATTCCTTGACTTTGACCCTAGCCCTGCTATAGATTATTATCCTCTTGTCATATCATTGTCATCTTCACGTTGTTTCGGGATGTGTCCTTCCCATGTCAAACAACGTTGTTGTCATCATCACCTGTCAATTGGTTTTCAGCTAGACTAGGGGCAAGATCATGGTTGTCCTTGGATTCTTGTGTGTGGGCATCATTTACATGCATTTGTCACACCATCGAAAATGTCCTGAAAAATCCCAAAAACATTAGAAAACTCCAAAAATCCAAAAAAAAATAAAAAATCAAAACATGTCAGAAAATCCAAAAACAGAGTCAAGTCCATCATGCCAAGTCGGTCATGTTAAGTCAGTCGTAGACTTTAGTCTAACTACGTTGCCTCTGCGACTGGGATGTAGGCAAGGCCATCAATCGATGTGCCCCCGAGGCATTAGGTCATTCAGTCTAGGTTTATCATATATCACACACATTAAATCATGACTCTTTGTACATACAAAGTCATTGGTCATGTCGAACTACGAGGTTTCTGCGTGTACAACGTAGGCAAGGCTAATCAATTGATGAGCTCCTGAGACCACACTAGGTCAGTCCAATAGGGTTCATTCACAATCACTATCACACAAGTTGCATATTATAGTTTAAGGAACATCTCATGTCATACACGGTCAACACATACACACACTTTTATCAGTCCAAGAATCAAAACAAGTCATGCAACAACAAGGCAAAATGTCTCAACAGTCATCAAGTCAATATCAAACACATTGTCAAAGCGATCAACCTATGTCTTACGCAAGATATGTCTTTCTTGTCAACAGACGTCATCAACTTGTCATAGTCTCATGTAGCTTGTCACTTCAATGCCTTATACGACACGTGTCTTTCTGAAACCAGGCTTTGTCATGCCTTATACAGAAGTCACCCAGTCGAAACCAGACTCAACGTCTTATGCGGTATGTGTCATTCTCTCACATTACGCTATGTCAAACATCAACATCAAACAATCCCACAAGATAAAGTTTTGGCGAATGCATTTATTTGGATTTATGACTTTATATCTTATTTTGTCTTATCTTATTATCGATTTGTGCAAGATCCTATTACTAGCTTTCTCAAGGATGTCCCTTGAAGGATTTAGAGAAGCAACAATGTCTTAGGACTCCTTTTCTTTGGTTGTTGTCTGTCAACTGTCTTTTTAACATTGGTTTTTGATTTATGTTACTAGTTTCCTCAAGGATGTCCCATCAAGGATTTAGAGGAGCAATGTCGTCTCATGACCCATCTTTTATTTGTCTATTGTCTATGGTTTGTCTCAACAAAATGACTGGGGCATCTTGTCCTTTGTCTGCGTTAAGACACTCCTTGTCTACGACTGTCTGTTTTTCACAGGTGGATAACTTTGTACACTATGGTCTATCTCATATCATAGTGTGTACTATCCATCCGTGTCATGTCCCGCCCAATGATAATAACAAGCAAGTATAGCGTATTTGGCAATATATCAAAGATTATGTCTTTTTCTCAATCAATCAAACTTAATTGTTTCTTACTAATATTTTGAAATCATCCATGCTATCATTTCTTCTTTTCTACATCTTCACCACCATTATCTATCCATTTTGAGAGCACACTCATGTTATTTGAACCCACCTATCCTCTCGAGGGGGCATACCACTACCTCCTCGTCCTTCTCATCTTCCACTGGGGCATACCCTAACCCGTTTCATGTTGGGGCACGATCAGGGCATATTATCTTTGACACAACATCGTACCAACATTGTATCAAAGAGGGGCAAACTGTAGATACCGAAAATTGGTCTAGGCCTGCGAGTACATATTCGACATAATTTTCTATAGTCTGTGGTCTTGATTAAATAATGTTTATTATTTAATTAACCTTTCTACCACATATTTCTTGTATTAATTAAATACCCCTTTTTAATTAATTTATTAAGTCATTATTAATCTTTATTCAACTTGATTAATTAAATAAATCATATTTATTTAATTATGTCACTAACTTATTAAATCCTCTATCAATTAAATAATTTATTATTTAATTACCCCCTTTATCATACTTTTCAACTATAATTAAATATCTTTATTTAATTAATTAACTCAAGTTTGCATTCGAATGCATATTCGATCTTATCCACAAATTTATTCTAATGTTACACAACCAGTATAGCAACGATAGAGAAAGTATGATAAAGAAAGATATTGCAGTAGAAGTACTATATGTTATGATAACAACAATATTATACAAAAACAATACAATGATGCTAAGTGAATGGGTATCACCTCCCAACAAGGTGCTCTCAAGGAACATGAAGGAAGATGAGAGCTTGCAAGATTGTGAATGCCAACATTTCTACAAGAACGAGAGGAGTAGACCAACCAAAGCATTATCTTAGAGCTTCAATGGAGATGAAAATGCTATGTATGAAGTGAGTAGAATGTTGAAAAAGATTAAGAAGCATGTAGAGAGATCAAGAATTGTGAAGAAGAATGAATGAGATGAATCAATAGCCATTTGAAGGTGAAATTGGATGCAAACGAGTCATTCGAGGCTGGTCAAGGGTGTACAAACATTACACTTCATCACCAATGCAAAATTTTAATGCCTTTATGGATTCTAAGGGTAGGAATCTTGTCAAGACGACAACGCATCATGCAGACAACCGCATGTCACGCTAGCATCCTTGACAAAAATTCCTCCATCGACACTAAAAAAAAATTTCCAATTGGATGGGCAGTGAATGAGGGATGTGGAATAGCATCATCAAATTTAATTTATCTAAGGTAGGAGGTATGTAAACGGGGAATTTGCAAGGTGTGGAAATTCATGCCATTACATTTTTCCCCCAATTTAGCGAGCATAAGTGTTAGCAAATGCACATTAAAGTAGATTAAAATCTTAGAAATGTATACTTGAACTATCAAGGAAGCAAACTACAATCTAGCACACTAGAAAGCACATGAATATGAGATGGCTCGACAGGTACTCGGTCCTGAGGAGAGTTGAACAAATGCATCGTAGGTTCATAGACTTATGGAAGGTGAAAAAATTATCTATAGGTGCTCGGTCCTATAGAGGAGGTACCCCCAAGTGCTCAGTCTTGAGTGAGGCAAATGTGAGAGGCTCCACAGAGTTCGATAATCCCTTACAAGTACTCAGTCCTGCAAGGCAAGCTTGAGGTCCTCATATCTCCAAGCATGTTTGAAAAAGCAGCTTCGTAAGTCTTGCAAAGAAACATGTTAATCCATAGATCAAACATGTTAGATAACAAAAAGCCACCTAGGAAGACAAACAATCATGCAAACATTCAACAATTGAGAAGAATCTTTCAAAGGGATACCTTGGGAACCCTTCAAAATAAAAGGGGTCAACTCAAGGGATGCTCTATTTGAAAGATGATGATATTTTTTGCAAATGATTTTAGCATCAAGGAATCCTTTTGAAATATCTCTTTCATCAAGGAATTCAAAAGGAAGAATACTCCCTCGCAAGGGTAAGTTTTCAAACTTCCTCATTAGAAAAATTACTCCCTTCTCAAAGGAATTTTTTTAGATTCTTTCTTTATGAATTTGAGATGAAATAATTTTTTTGCTAGGGGTCCTTGTTGAAGAACATAGTTTTGAAAAAATAAACGCTTTTCAATGAGGGATTTGTTGGCCACCGAATACACCTTTTGAAAATTGAAGAAGTATGATAGCCCCCCCTTAGGATGGTGCGTGTTGAACACAAAGGTACGTGACATCCTAAGGAGAGAGGAGAAAGTGATGTTGTGGCCTACAATAAATGATGAGATGTAATTGTGAAAATTTTGTCACACATGCAAGGGGCAACACATAGGCACCACAACATCACAAAGCAAGCAAAAAAGAGAGAAAGATAAAAATACAACATAAGCAAAGACAAAAAATCAAAAGACTAGGGAATCTGATATTTCAAGGTCAGAACTACTCATCAATATAAATAGATAGATATAATATAATATACATGAACTATCATCAATCCCCTACTATATCAGACCATGTGAAGAAAGTTACGTGCAAATAACATAAAAATAAATAAAAAATGGGTCAACATGGAAGGGAGGCCTAAATTTCCCCAACACTTTTCATCATCCCCAATTGTCAAAAATCAAGGCACAATAAAGGAAGAATAATGTAACAAAAAAATAATTTTATGACACAAAAAAACTCATGTATCCAAGCACCTATAAGGGTGACAAGGGTCCTCCATAAACTTATAAAATAATCATGGGGGAAACACAACACACAAAAATCTAATCTATAGATAAAGAAGAGGTGCCCTCCTAGTCCTCATCAACCAAGAGGTCATCGTTCTCCCAATCTAGATCACTGTAAGGGGAATGAAAACAAGCCTACAAAGGCAGAATAGCCAGGGGAGCACCATCCAAATTTCCTACAATAAGAGCCAAGGAAGAGGGCCCCTCAAGGTATTCTTCGCTCAACTCTTGTGAGGTAAACATCATTGATTTTGCAAAAATTACCGATAGAGTTGGGACATCGTCTACCGAGTTGAACATGCACTTGACAGTAGTTCCATGTGTCAATTGAGTGAGCGATGAAAGATGCACTCAAGATCTGTTTGTGACCTCACCAAAAGACTCGAGGGCAGTGAAAAACTCAATGGATGTCGGAGAAACCTCTGTCACTAGGACACTGCAAGCCAACACAAAACTAGCTTTTGAAGAAGGTAACCCCTTATTTCAACCCCCATTAGAAGTAGGGTAATCCTCCAGCTTGTGCTTCATCAAGGAATGTGAGATTCCCACAAATGACGCAGAAGGCAAGGAAGAAGCAAAGAAAACCACATTGAACACCATTGAGGTAATCGACATATCCACAAGCTTGGGAAAAGATGGGATGTCTGGAAAGGACATCAGGAGAGGATTCTCAACTAAAGGATAAATGAACACTTGCACCCTATTAGGGTGGGGGTCTTCCATGCTCGTAGGGGGATTCAGAAGCTAGATCAAGGTGGCGAGAACTGAAACAAAAGGGGAAGAAGAGGAGAACACAATAGAAGACACCGAAACAAGAGTTGTTGGCTCCCCTTCCTCCTTTTGGAAAACAACTTTCTCAATAGCTAGAGCCTTCCTCTATCACTTATGCTCATGCACAAGGTAGTTTCTTTGGATCTAAGAGCTAGAGGTTGTAATTTGAGAAGGAGAAAAAAGATCTTGTCCAGTCATCAAAGTTTCCATCACAGTCGTTGTTGATGGAGGGAGTGACTCTTGGATGGAAATAGGAGGAAGAGATGCAAGAACAAAGACAACAATAGGAAAATAAGTAGACTCAAGCACCTTAGTGGTAGGCCTCTTCCCATTTGCCACCCTAGGGGAAAGAGTAGTAGGAGGCCACAAAGGTTGAGACATAACAGCGATTCCATGGGGAACCTTCCCCTTACCATACAAGATAGGGTTGTGGCACTATGGTAAGACAGGAAGGTTGAAGACCTGATGCTTGACCTTCTACCAAGCAGGTACCATTAGACTCCCCAAAAGATGCATAGAGGCGAAATTCAAAGGCACTACAATAGGATGAGAGGCAGGGGCAGGTGGAACTACAAGAGAGGAAGAAGAAGTCTCTTGAGCATGAGAAATATTCCCCTTCCACTTTTGAGAGGAAGAAGGAGCCTTCTACTAAGCTACAAGGTAAGTCATTTTTTATTGCGCCTTGCCCCCAATATTATATTTGACGTAGTTTTGGTAAATCATGTTTGTTCTTGGAGGAATTTGAATGATCGGGGAGGGCCAAAAATTATCTAGTGAATATCCCACACATGATACCAATAGTTGATATCTAGTGTCATTCACGACATGCATTGCACCTTCATGAGAGAATTTCAGCAATTTATGAATAACAAAAGCGACTATGTTCACGGAAGCTAGTCATGAGATGCCTAACTTCACTCTGAACAAGTCAGATTCTAGAATGATGTCAAAGGCAACATTCATAGTCCTAGGTCCCACTAAGATGGAAAGAGTTAAAGAACCATAAGGAAGTGGCATCTAAAGGCACCTAAAATTTCACTAAAAATGTAAACTATAGTACACCCCAACTAATGATAGAATTTGTAGGTAAATTAATATACTGTTCATAGGATTGTTAACCTAGTGCATAAGGAAAAAGTCTAAAAATTACATTCTCATGAAAAATTCTCACCCTAAACAAGTATCCTTGAAGATGTGTAGATGAACTTTGGAATCCTTGTGCAGGTCATATTTGGGACATAATTTGTCTGTATATTTTTGGGTAGGTCATGATACATGCAAAAGTGCATGGGGGTTTTGAGTTTTGTTGAAGAAAGATATGAGTAAAAGTTTAATGTTCCTATGGATAGCTCCCATAAAACTATTTATTGACCTTCTTACTTGGCCCTTATCACACATAATTATTCTATGTGGTTTAAATCTAAAAATTAATCTTTAGGATTGCTTGATATTGATCAAGGGTGGATCCTAATGGAATCTAGTTTGGTGGCCCTCCTTATAGTTCAAATTATGTTGATGTGTGTACTGATCTAGAGAAAAAATAGAAATGTTATGAAATAAGGATTAATTGTGAGTATCTAAAGTATGAATAATTTTGTCTAGAGAACAAATAAAAATTTGAGAACTAATTATGGAGGATAGCCAAGGTTTTTAATTCAAAAATTGGCCTTGATTGAAATTATGGTGATAATTTTTACTATGGATAAAATTGTAATTATGAGGAAAAGTGAGCATAATTAGTAGTGTAAAAGGGAATGATTATAAAAAGGATGTTTTACTTTACGTTCCCCCAAAATGCGTGTGCACGAGGTCTCTTGGAAGGTGAGAGCAAGAGCATGTGTGGAAGATGTAGAATGAGAATGGTCCTCATTAGGAGATAGAATATTTGGATACAATCGTGGTGATGAGTAGAGAAGGGCTAGATCCCTAACAAATCAAGAGAGAAGTGGAGTTGACCGACATTTTAATGGAGCATTTTGAAGATACTCAAGACTGAAATGGGATGGTAGGGCATGCAGAGGTGGAGATCTAGACTCCAGAAACACAAGAACATATTAGTGGAACCCTAGGCGAAATCAGTCAGAAGAATATTGGGCATGGAGAGCTAGGGAATTAGAGCATAAGCAATGGAGGAGAAAAGGAGAGTGACACTGGTATGGTTGGCAAGGGAAAAAGAGTTTCAAAACCCTACCAAGGACAAAGGAGAAGATTTTATAATGGCCATAGGAAGTTTGGGAAGAAATGGAAGGTGGGGGAAACTACCCAAGCAAATGGAAAGAGCTTGAAATAATCATCGGGGATGGACAATAGGGATACTCAAAAAGAAAAAAAAATGGAGGAAACAATCAAAAATTCAGAAAACCAAGAGGATAAGAACTCAACTAGTGAGGATAAAGTGAACAAGGGGAGCAATGAGGATAAGAAGGATCAAATCAAATCCTTGCTTGAGATTCTGATGGAAGCATTGCGTGGATCAAAGACAGTCTTAAAGGAGAAATATTTCTTTGCCAAATGGTGGGGAGAAGGTTTCCCTAGGGACAAAATGATGTTATGGTGGGAAGACAAATGAGGAAGCGAGGTGGAAATAAACTTCTTACCACATGACTATCTGCTATTAAGATGCACATTTGCACAAATGAAGTGTGACATCCTAGCATTAAAAAACCTAAAAATAGATGGTAGGGGTTTTTATGTGAGAGACTGGGAGGAGAATTTCAACCCCTATTACCACATCCCCAAGCACATGATAGTGGAAGTAAGGCTAGGAAATCTACCATCAAAATATTGGGATAAGGAAATCATGAGATTTTTGGGGGAAGGCTTAGGAAAGTAATAGAGATCAAGGAAGAGAAATGGAAAAAAAGGATTCATAAGGAGGATGTGGGTAGAATTAGCACCATGGAGTCAGAAGATTGAGGAGGAAGATATAATTTCAGAGGAAAAATGGTCTCAAAAGGTGGAATGGGCTCTCACAACCATCCAAGTGGATCTATGGGCTGGCTGGAAAATGGAGATTGGTGGCTACACAACAAGGTGTATGTTAAAGTAAAAGGGGTGTTTGAGCAAGGATAAGGAACATCCAAGGATGACATAAAAGATATTCAGAGAGAATATTTCGAACAAGGAGAAGCATTGAAAGATCCACAAGATACATAGATAAGGTTCGTTAGGGACAATGCTCAAGATACTCAATCAAAAGAGAAAACAAATTGAAAAAGACATAACAAATGTACAATGGTTAGATTATGTGAGACTTCTTTATGAGAGGTTCCAAGGAAAAGTTTCCCATCCCATAATTAGCACATCAAAGGATCTCTTCTTGGTTGAAGATATCAAACAAGGTATAAAGAATTTGGAAAATGGTAAAGTGTTAGACATAGATGGGCTGCAAGAAAACTTTTCAAAGTGGGGAGTTGAAATCCTTGCTCCCCGTGTCAAAAGAATGTTCAATGATGTCACTCGTGTTGCCTTTCCGATGGAGTGGACAACTAATGTTGTCATCCCTCTCTACAAAAGTGTTGAAACCAATAACCCATCTAAGTACCACTCTATTATGGTCAACCCTATCCTTGGCAAGCTTTTTGGGAGCATGTTAGAACATAGAATCAATAGTTGTGCCAAAAAAAGAGGGAAAAGAGAGAGAAAGGGTAGGTTGGCTTTAGGCCTAAATACTTAACTATTGACCACTACATCACTCTTAGACACTTGATTCAAAAAATATGGGACATTCAAGGTGAGGAAGCTTTTTGTTGCTTTGTTGATTTAAAAAAATCCTTTGATAGATGCCTAGAGACAAATTGTGGAATAGAATGGATGAATTAGGTATTCCAAATGAGTATAGGGTTGTGGTGCCTAGACTTTATGAACATTTCAGAGTTAAAATCAGAATGTGTGAGGGAATGTCTGAATGTTTTGGCAGTGACATAGGGGTCAAACAAGGTTGACCTTTATCACCCACTCTCTTTGGGTTATACATTGACAAACTAGAATATTGATTAAGAAAAATCAATGGGGGTGTATCCAGCTAGCACGTTATGTGGTGAAATTGTTGTTGTATGTCGACAATCTTATCCTAATCTCAAAAATTTCCCATGGTTTGAAAGAAATTTTGAAGGCCTTGGATCTCTTTTGTTAGAATTTTGGGATGTAGGTGAACACCTTCAAGACCAAATTCACAATTTTTTCCCTAAGGAAGAAAATAAAACAAGTTAACTTTCTTTCTGAAGGTAATCCTTTGGAAATAGTGAAAGAATACAAATACCTTGGGATTGATTTTCACTATAAGCTCAGTTGGGAGACTACTAGAACTAAAAGGATACAAGAGGGTTGAAGGGCTTCTTTCTTGCTCCAAAATAGGTGTAGGAAGGTTGAACTTTGGGATTGGAAAACCAAGAAACCCCTCTTTGGTTTGTTGGTCAGATCGGTGGTTCCCTATGGCTGCAAGGTGTGGGGAAGTAGCATGTCAAACCATAGATGGAGAAAACTTGAAAGAATCTGAAAGCATCTAATCACTTTCAACCTCAAAATAAAAACTACAATCCCTTATGATATTCTCTTGGTTGAATCAGGCAGTTTACCATTGGAGGCTTCAACTATAAGTCGGTTGCTAAGCTAACTGAGGAAGGTTGAAAACATGGACAATCATTGTTGGCCCAAAATAGTGATGGAAGAGGTTTTTGACTGTAGGAAGAAAGTATGGATGAAGGAAAATAATAAATGGATGAAAAAATGGGGCATTAGCTTATACAAGTGCCCTAGCACCAATGAGGAAATAAAAAAGTATGTTGCAAATAAATTCAAGAGTGCCATGTGGAAAAAGTCGATTGGATGAAAGAAAACTCACTATGTCAAAGAGTTCAACCCAACTTGGGAGCACGGTGAAAAAACTTACTTAGGAACAACTATTAAAGGTAAAGCAAGGTTGTTAATTTCTTAGTTGAGGACCGGATCACATCATGTTAGATGTGAGACCGAAAGGTGGACAATACCTACGAAAGTGTGGGAAGATAGAATTTGCACTTTTTGTAACAAAGGGGTGGTGGAGATATAATACAAATTTATCATGCAATGCACTTCTTAGGGGGATATCCGCACTCAATATGAGAGAAACTTAAAGGATGACAATTTACATGAGTTATTTGAGGAAGAAACGATCAACAAGACTGCTAGTTTTGTGGTCAAAATTCATAGCAGAAGATCCAACATTGAAAAGAGTTTGGATATTTCTTAACTTTTTGGTTCTCGATCCCATAGACTATTTTGTCTCATGGATGACATTAAAATATCATTCATCCATTCAAATTGAGTAAAGAGGTTGAAGAGATGGAAAATAAGGAAGAGGGGGCTTTACAAAAATTTGGCATAGATCAGGAAATTAGTGATCTAAAGGACTGCTTAATTAGGGAGTGGGAGTCGATCCTAGAGGTAGGAAGAAAATTGAGAGATTTAGCAGAGCAAGCATCACCAAAACCACTATTTCTCATGGCCCCACGAGAAGAAGGGGAAGCATTTGAGGACTGGGAAGTAGAGGAAGAGTCATCTTTGGTGCAAGTTGTTAATGAGAAAGAAGAGATAGATGGTACTAAGGTACAATTTTTTTAAATAGAAGTGTTGGAGCGGATGGTGGAAGATGAGATCAAATCATTGGAAGTAGAAGAGCAGTAGGAGAATCAAGACAAAAAAAAGAAGCAGAATCAAAAGTTAAGGGTAGCTCAGACAATTCAAGGGAAGGCAATGATAGATTGTGGGGAAAAGAAGGTAGGTTAGAAGAGTAATGAGGAAAAGCAGTATTTGGTAGGTGAGGTCATGGGGCAGTAGAAATTAACCATGAATCTTAGGTTAGGGAAAGGCATTACCCTTCCCAAAGGACAATGAGGATCCTAAGTTAGAAGGTTAGGGGCTTAAACACCCCTAACAAGAAACACCTAGTTAGGTGTTTGGAAGAAAATAGAAAGGAAAACATCATCCTCATTTAGGAAACAAAATTGGGGGATAAGGAGGTAGAGGAATATAGAAGCAAAAATAAGTTTTGGTCAATATCATTTGTGGTGGCGTTTAGTGTGTTTGGGGGTTTGATCATTATGTGGAAGCCAAAAAATGTGTATGTAGAAGAAGTAGCAAGAAAAAGAAATTGGTTGGCATGTAGAGTGAGGAGCTTGGCATCCAACCTTGATTTCAATCTTATAAATGTATACAACCCATCTTGTTGCATTCAAAAAAGAGATATTTGGAAAGATATTGGAACATTTCTTAAGGTGGAATGGGCAACCTTTCATATCCTTGGAGGGGATTTCCACACGATACTGTATAGCAATGATAAGAGGGGAGAGTAAAAAGGAAGTATCAATCACACATCGACTTTGAGGACTTTTTCAGTAGCAACCTATTGAGGGAAATCCCTATGGTGAATGGATATTTCACATGGATAAATCCGAGAGCGGGGTTTGGCAACATTACAGAGAAATTGGAAGGATTTTTGTTCAAAGGCGATTTGACTCAATTTCCCTTCACATTGGAATGCAACATAGTCACTCAATCAAGGTCAAACCACTACCCAATTTGTTTGGAAATACAAGGTGACAAGAAACCATCACATTTCCCATTCAAATTCTAAAAGATGTGGTTCAAGGAATCCAACCTCATGGAACTAGTGGAAAAATGGTGGTCAGAGGCGAAACCTCAAGGTAAAAAAATGTTTAAAGTGGTGTCAAAGCTCAAATTGGTCAAATAGAAGGTAAAGGAATGGAATAAGATGTAGTTTGGAAATATCTTTGAGGAGAAATAAAAATTAGAGGTAGAACTGGACCAAATAAATCAATCAGTCTTGGAAAAAGGAATGGATGTGGATCTATATATGGTGGAGAAAGAGATTCTAAGGAAATTAGAGGAATTTTTGGTGAAGGAAGAATTTTTTAGGCAATATAAATCCCGTGAAACATGGCTATAGGAAGGTGATAGAAACTCAAAAAAATTCCATAATTCGACAAGAGCAAGAAGAGAATCAAACAAAATAATTAGGTTGAAAACATCAAATGGCCTTGAAGTTGAAGAGGCTGAGGCATTCAAGGAAGAAGCGGTATGCTTCTTCAAGCAATTGCTAAGCAATGAGGAGGGATCACATTTCATGACTCAATTGCTAGTAATGATGGACCAAAACAAGCTCCTTCAAATTAATTTTATATTGGAGGAAATTAAGCTTGCAACATTTCAATTGCATCCAAAAAAATCGCTTGGACCAGATGGGTTTCAGGTTCTTTTCTTTCAAAAGTGCTAGAATATAGTTGGGAAGGAGGTGGTTCAGGAAATAGAAGAGTCAATAACATTAGGGAAAATTCTAAGAGAGATCAATAATACATTTCTGGAACTTATTCCAAAGAAGGAAAAGTTAGTCTCAATGACTGAGTTTCTCCCTATAGCATTATGTAACACCTTATACAAAATAATGGTTAAGACAATTGTGAATAGACTAAAAAGGATCCTTCCATCTCTCATCTCGAAAGAACAGACTAGTTTTGTGCCACAAATATCAATCCTTGAAGGGTGATAATAGCTCAGGAGACTATACACTCATTGGAATACAGTTGTAAGCAAGGAATGCTGATAAAATTGGATATAAAGAAGAAAAATGATAAAGTTGATTGGAGATTCCTATGCAAGGTTCTAGAAGCCTTTCAATTTGATAAAGGATGGACTAACTAGATATTCAATTGCATATCGAGCCCTAGATATTTAGTCCTAATAAATGGTTCCCCTGAAGGATTCTTTGAAGCATCTAGAGGCCTTCGTCAGGGTGACCCAGCCTCACCCTTTCTATACATATTGATGGTGGAAGCTCTTGGGTGGGTGATATCCAAGGTAGTTATGGAAAGAAGGATAGAAGGAATAAAGTTCACTAGTGGGTTTCCATTAGTCACACATCAATAATTTTCTGATGAAACACTTCTCTTTGGTCTTGGCAAGGTGAAGGAGGCTCGGGAATTTATGATGATCTTGAAGGCATATCCATCTGTTTCGGGACAACAAGTAAGTAATGAGAAATCACATTTTTTTTCTTAAATGTTAGGCCAAGTGATGCATAGGGAATATCAAGAGTACTCAAATTCAGAACAATCCATCTGCCAACAACCTATCTTGGCCTTCCCCTGGACAAAGGGGTCAAAAATATCTTCTATGGAATCCTATGATAGAAAAGATGTAGAAATGAACATCTTGGAATGGAAGATGGCTATAATGGGTGGGTCGCATTCTGATGTTGAAGGCAATGATTTAAGTGCTTCCAATTTACTTGATGTCATGTCTAGCATTATTCAATAGCAAGGTAACAACACTCAACAATCACATGAGGAGATTCTTCTATCAAGGGGTTGTAGAACAAAATAAAATTAAAACAATCACCTACGATAATGTATGTAAGTGGAAGGAGGATGTCAGGTTGGGGATTTGAAATTTGTTAAAGAAAAATAAAGCACTGGGTGCTAAAATCATTTGGAGGATGTACACCAACAATGAGGGGAAATGGGTGAAGCTTCTTCAAAAGAAATATCTAAATGGTGATAGAGCGGATGAGATTCTCCTAGCAGATAGGCTTCCCAAGGGATCAAGAGTTTGGAACTTTATGAGGGTGTGTAGACAACTAATATTAGATTATCTTTCCTAGGATGTGTGGAATGGAAGATCAATTCTCTTCTAGGAAGATTCATGGTGTGAGTACCCATCTATAGATATTTGTGTGGACATTGGGAAATTAAAGACAAAACTAAAATCTGAATGGGGAACCAAGGTTAGAGATTAAATGGTGGAGCAATGGGTGGAAGGTCGGAAGGTCATAGAAGATGGTCATGGAGAGATTTGAGTGGAATTGAGGCTCTGGCTGAGGAAAAAGAACAACTAAAGGACCTTCTATTAAAAAGAAAGGTGATCATTCAAAATAGAGAGGATAAATTGGTATGGGTGGGCTCTTCTTCAGACAACTACAAGGAAAAAGATGGGTATGCAACGTTGGTGGGTGAAGGATTGAAGTCTCAATTTCCACTCCAATTGTGTTGGGGTAGGCCATGCCAACCAAAATTTGGGACATTTGCTTGGGTTGCAATACAGAAAAAAAATACTCACGATAGAAAAGTTCAAGAGAATGGGCTATGCTGGCCCTTCTAGGTGTGAAATTGGTAGAAAGGCTGAGGAGGATGGAGATCACTTGCTTGTTAGTTTCCCATTTTCAAAAGCATGCTAGAGGTGGATATGTGCCAAGTTGAGCTGGAAAGGAGTGTTTCCAAATTATATTATATCTCTCTTCTCTTCATGGTCTGAATTGAAGAAGGGTTTGTACTATAGTCTGTTGTGGATCATATGCCCCTCATTGGTGATATGGGAGATTTGGAAGGAAAGGAATAGAAGAATATTTTAGGGGGTAGAAAGGGAGTGGCCAATATTCTTAAATCAACTAGAGGCAACAATTGTGGAAGTAGAAAATAATTGGATAACACATCTGAAAAGGTGCCATTCTCATATTGGGATGCAGAGACGCGTAAAGCTTGGTTTGGATTAAACTTTCCAAAATAGGGTGTAGTGCCCTCGAATGACCCCAAATCAAAAATGGAATAGGCGGTATGGATAAAGCCAAAGGAATGATGGTTCAAACTAAAATTTGATGGGGATTCTAGAGGCAACCCAAGGATATCAAGTGTTGGCTACACAATCTGGGACTAGGAAGGAAGATTGGTAGCAAAGAGAGTTGTTCCTTTATAGGAAGGCACAAACATAATAATATAACTACTTGCACTAGTAAATGGGCTTCAATTGTGCAAAGAATTTTCTCTGAGGCAAGTAGAAATTCAAGGGGACTCAATGGTGATTATTCATGCCCTTCAATTAGGAAAGATGAATAACTGGAAGTTACAACCTCTTTTGGAACAAGCATGTAGTTTAACAAGTGAATTGGATTTCTTCTCAGTTAAACACATCTTCAGAGAGGTGAACATGGCAGTTGATAAGATAGTGAATGAGAGCACAGATGGCTTGAAGGTCACAAAGCTTTATAAGGTTGCAAAAGGAATAAATTGGATGTCTTGAGATTTCAATTTTGCGGCTTCTTGGTAGGTACACAATCATATGTGGTTGACATCCCACCACATACCCCAGGTTGGTGCAATACTATGGAGCTTTGGATATTGTGATGGTCACCCTCGTGCACGTGTTCACACTCATCTGGGATATAATAAAGGATGAAGTGTAGGCATTTTTTTCACTCAACATTCAATGGAGATAAGGATGACATGTTTTATGGGTGTTTTAAGGAGATGTTTATGTTTCGAGGAAGCATAACTCACTTGTTACATGAAATGAAAAGCATGGAAATGCCCATTTGCCTCACCACCCTACATAGATAGTGGGCCTTTTTGGGAAAAATAACACATAATAGGCTCAAGTCAGTCTTCATGGAGGACTATTTGGTGGTAGAAGTGATAAAGCTCATTTTGGGAGAGGAATTCCTCATCTCAAAGGAAAGGTATAGGGTCAATATGGACATAGCCTCATGGTTTGTAGTTGCACTGCTTGATTTGGAGACATCGAAGGCCATGAAATTCCTCATGGTGAGCAAGCTAATCTTGCCAGTACTATTGGAATGCTTAGAGGAGGTCAATAACTGCAAAATTAGGAGTTGGGATGTCGAGGCTTAGAGATTTGGTGAGAATCTTCCTGTCAAATATAAGGGTGAAGAGGTACCCTTTTCTGCTTGACTTCAAGGGAATGGCTCTCTGGAACACAAGGCTTGAGCCAGCCATGTAGGGGAGTTTGTAAGGAGGTTACTGTACCTAGAGGAAGCGTCGAGGGGTGACTGAAGAGGAGGCTTTCATGGGTACTTGGTTAACGAAGGTATTGAATTTAATTAATAATTCTTGATGTGTCTATGTTAAGTAGATAGAATGTTGGGTTGGCTAGGTTGATAGTTAGTTTTTTTGGGTGGTGTATTGGTTGATATTCTCTCATCTTCCCCACATCGGTTGTCTCTGGAAAGGAAAATATTTGGCTATGAAGAATGCAATAGAATTCAACATTTGGTAGTTTAGTAGGAGTCTGTGAATTCCATGGGTATATTAAAATTTTGTAGCTACATATGATTTTTGGGTCAAAGAAGCTTGATACGACATGGTGAAGCAATGTAAAATCTTTTGAAAATCAATATATTTCTCTGGTTTACTAGAAAAAGAAAATATAATGTATAATATTGAGAAAGAGATAATGTTTATGTAACTTGTTCCTTGTATCTTGATGTTGGAGTTATCCTTGAACATCTCAGTAATTTAGCACAATAGAGATAAGAGACATTGGTTATGATGTGTTGAAATTCATGTAGATCGCCAAATTGACCAAGACAAATGGATATTTCTAGCAAGGTAAAATATAAAGAGAATGAGATAGATGTGTGAACTTAGGTGACTTCATTAAATTTTATAAAGTATTCTTAATAATAGAGGACTATGATCTTATGAGAATTACTAAAATATATATTTTTCATAATTGTATACCTTAAATATAAAGATAAGATCATAGAATATTATATATGAAGTAGGTCATAATTTCATGGCTTAGAATGACCAAATATATTCCCATTTATTCCTATAGAGACAAAAAGTGCATACTTTTCCTTTTGCTCTATTATTTTACACCTAATTTTACCTTGTTGTAAATACATTATCTTTCTACTCAGTTTGATCTATTTTTTGCATAAGATAATATCAAACCTAAATATAACCCTCCATCAACCAACCTTAGTCCCCAACTATTTATACTAGATTTTAGGCTAGCAATTCCTAAATTCTTGGATTGAACTGTAGGCACATATTTTTCTCCTATAAACGACCATAAATGTGATCTTTTCCTCACAATTATAATGTAATTTCCCACATTCCCAAGGTAATCCTTTCAAAAATTATGATTGTTGGTCATTCATTTGCACATTAACTAATTCAAATTGGGTACCTAGGGTTGTGTATTTAAGGATGAACCTTAGGACATTATTTATTCATCAAATCATTATATTATCTTTTTTATCACTATCCATATTACTTGGAGATATAATTATAAATAATCACATGTTGCATCATGGATACTACACTTGGCATCATCTAAACATTTTGTATATTTTATCTTTTATGCCTTAAAACTTGTACAATTTTCAATTAGGGCTTGATTGAAATCAAGGAAGTTAAAATAATTTTCATTGACCAATAATAAGCTCCTTAAATTTCTTCTTAACACCATTAGGTCCTGAAATCAAATATTTTTCATAGGTGAGTAGGTTTCAAGAACAAACATTAGCAAATATTATAAATGTGGTTGGGACATAATCACAACACTTAGGACTAAACAACATAATATCCCATCCCAATAAAAAATATAACTCAAAGACATGTATGTGATAATAATTAGAGTATAGATCTAATATCTCAATATATAATATAATTGCCAAGCATCAACTATAGTGAGATGTTCATGCTTCCCATCTGCATATAAGTAATAATTTGGACCTGAATTTGAATATGTTTCCCCCTTTGTAGTCTATAGTGGGTAACCTTGATGACCATTAGGATGAGAATGGCATCTTTATTGATCAAATGGAGGAGTAGATGCTCGACTTAGTTTCATTTTTTGTAGTTGTGATTATAAAAGTTCTATCAAAGATAAAATTTTGACATTGTAGATATAAGAAGTTGATATGGTCATTCATGTAATACTTTTGGGGTTGTCCCTGGTCGTTTTGTGTAACACCCTTGCCAAGGAACCTCAGAGGACAACACTAAACTAGGTCAGATTAATGGAACAATTTTTTTTTTAAGAAAACAACAATAGAATGCATAACATAACATGATAACTAATCTTAGGTCCTCTAAGGTTCCTCGACTGCGCTACTCACAAATAAAGATTACTAGAAATAAAGGTTACATGATCGATTTAACATTCAAGGTTAATTTTAAAGCACCACATTAAATGATCCTACATTACTTACTTCCAAAACATGACAATTGATAATCAACACTAAAGATCATTTTCTAGCTAACTATCATAATTGATGCATTACTTAACAATACTCTTTACAAGAAGAGATCATCAATAATTGTTACATCATTACAATATTTACAATATTGTTTCCTCTAGTACATGAGGGAATATTACATCATATTACAACAAGAGATACAAACCAAAATACAATCCAATATACAAATACATGATAGGATGTCTTCCCAATTGGAACAAGAACTGGAGTCCACAATACAATGAACCATCTCCACACACACGAACATGCAATAAGAATACCTAATGGAGAAAAGAACCAATCCACCTAACCATGTGATACCCTAAGGTTCACCCCTCATGTTAGGAGACAAAAAAAGGTCCCACATCCAATAGACCATCAGGAAAGCATGAGCTAATATAAACAAGGGATGTACATGACTCCCACACAACATTGCTAACAACACAAACATCACTCACAACACTTACTTCACTTCCAAAGGCACTCACACAATGAAAAGGGGAAATACAACTAGGAAATGTTATACTGCAATAGGGAAGAGTGTCATTACATAGCCTCATATATGTTATCCTGGTAGATCTTCCTAGGAACTGACCCCCATCCTAGGTTATCTTGGCAACCTCTCTCAATCGTCGATCCCCATACAAAATCATTTAGAACCAACATACCTTTCATGAGGACAAGGCAGTTGATCTTTCCATTCTTGGCCTTCCCATCTCATATCAAGCTTAAATGAGCAGTTGATCCATCAGTGAGTCATATCATTATCTTGTTTAATGTGAATTCTACCCATCCCCCTAATTCATTATTAAGGTTATCATTGGATTAAAAAACCATCCAATGGGTTATCTTGGACACCACTTTGGGTTTTGGCCCCATTGAGAGCCACTCCCCCTACTTGAACCTAGTAAACCCTACACAGAGCAAGGTATTGTCCATCTTTCCCACTTATCACAATCACATAAACACCAATTAGGACAAGATAAAACCATGTCCCTACCAATAGCCATAATTCAACCATCATGAATAGGTAGTACAACACTTAGGATTTTCATTTCACTCAATACACATATGCATACCTTTCAATAGAATATCATTATAAAATCTCATGAGTCCATACATAGATATGAGGGCAACACCCTTAGGATTTAAATTTCACACGATACACATGACCCACAACTTAGCCATCTACTTCCAAGGTTAAACAATCATAAGGGCCATACATACAAATATATACCCCCTCATAGGCCTTTGGAAACCAACATACTAATCACATTCCAAAAGGCACAAAAATTTAAACAAACTTTACAGAGACGAGCACCATTTTAAACAATTACATAAACACATAATCCAATAGTAGAGACATAATCAATTAATCATAATCATGAAGACATTCACAAACTCATGCAATGAAACATAACAATTTAACAATTTAAAATATAATTACACAAATATTTATATTGTTACTAATTACTCCACAAATCACTCAATCAAATAATCCATATCATAATAATGCTCACAGAGCTAACTTTTAAATTAACATCATGAGAGACAAATATAAATCTACTCAATTTTCTTATTGTAAGGATATAACAATTAATTGAGATATCTTTCAATTATTTCCAACACAACGTAACCTAATTAACTTTATCATTTAACTTTTAAGTAAACGAAACTATTTAAGTGTAGATTCATTTATCTCCTTTAACGAACCCTAAATTTCAACTAGATCTATAAATGAAGTAAATCAATTCACTTTCATTAATTACCCAATTCATCTATCTATGAAAAAATAGTTACTCAATTTAACAATAACTATCGAGACAAAAATCTTGATTAAATAACATTTTTATTTCTACTTTCTTAAAATTAATTAACTCGAATCAAATCAAATTAAAGATTAAATATTGATTTGAGAATAATAGAAAATTATTTTAAGATTTAGATATTCCCTCTAACAAACTTATAATTTAAACTTCAATAATGAAATAATAATAATATCAGCATAAATAAAAATTCAAACATCTTTACGAGACATCTCATTATTCTAATGATTTGGTTGCATTTTATCGGTGTTTTCTAGATAAGGCATTACATCTTGATACTAGCATCTACAAGTAAAATTATCCTATTTAATTATCTAATAAATACTTCGATTTAAATAAAAGTAAATCATTAATGATTTTCATTTCTTAGGAATATTATTATATGAGCTCATTTTACACATGTAAATATATGAGTCGAGTTAATAAAATTTCTTCATAAAGAGTTCATAACTTCAAGTAAACGTAGGTATTCAATCCTCTTACACTAAAAATTCAACTCAAAGAAGTACTTAAATAGTCAAGATGGTCTTTATGGAAGATTGGCATAAAACAAGTATTATTATGGTTCCATTTGCTAATTATGAAATTCAAGCTTATGGCAACGAGCTAATATTAGGGATCTAAAGAAATAATATGTAACCATTTTTTATTAATGATAAACAGGTTTTGAAGGGTTCTTGAAGCCTGTACAAAAATGAATAGTGGTAACAAAGATAGAATAGTGGGTTGCCCACCCAAGAAAACAAAAAACAAGTTGATTACCCAGACGTCAATGACCCATCAACAAAAACCAACGATAGAAAAAAAAAGATAAAAACATAATATAAAATGGCCATTAGATAATTTCCTTGAGCATCCTCATCGCTTCCAGGTCCTTCGATGCCAGCCTATCATGCATTTCCATGATATCTTCCACATCATGCGTACAACCCATATTGCATTTCTTGGTTCTACTTTGAGTACGTACACTCGGCTCAACACCTAGACCCATAGTCTGCATTTCCTTGTCAACACTCTCCCTCCTCTCCTTAGTCATCTAGACCTCTACCTGTCCATGCTTTGGCCTTCTCATTAAGAAAAACTAGACCTTCAGCCAAGGCCTCCAACTTTTCCTTATTCAAGTTAATGAGTGTATCCACATCCTTATGCATCTTCTTGTATTTCTTCTCCAACAATGCCACCCTCATCCCATTGTCATTTTTCAGCTTAGCCAACTCATCCACCACACAACCAATACTAGAATTCATCGACTTAGCCACAAAAAAGATGAAATCCTTCTCTTTAAGACTACGGAGTGGGGAAATGTTACACCTGGCAATAGTTTCGTGCTTGTTGTGGAGGTCCTACACCTCATTAACCAACCACATCATTAAATTAAAGGAAATAACTACCCCTTCTTTCACCATGCTTGATGCCTGGGAAAATTCCATGGCCCCCCAAAACAAACCTCTACCCTAGTGTGAACCAATAGGTGGCTCCTCATCGAAACACACATTAGGGATAAACTTGGACTTACCCCTGTCCAAGGAAGTTGAAACATGATCAGACTCATCCACATTAACAACACTATTCACTTTACCAACATGAGGGTTCCCACCAACATCATCAGGAACTGGGTTCAAATTATCCAAAATTTTCACCACACTCTCCTCCTCAACCGCTTCCGAAAGATTTTCCCTCAGATTTGTAGAACCCAAACCCTAGCCCTTGGTCTTCTTACCACTACAAAGCTCCTCCTCAGCAACCTCCTCACAAACCTCTTTCAATTTTTGTTTAACGCATGAAAGGGAAGGTTTAGCCTTAAAAGAATAGGGTTTATTCCCACCAGAGGAGGGCATATAATCAAGGTCAGTATTGTACCCATCAGACCATCCCTCTAAATTCTATTCAATTTCAGTCCCTTCACTTTTAAAAACCTCTTCAATTCGATATTTCCCACCCTCTTTCCTCTTTTTGTTCAAAACAGGGGAACAAGGAACATCAACAACACAATTGGCCTTAATAAACTCAACAATGAGCAACATCAAACCCCCATGCACAAAAGGGTTTCTAGGGTTCTTCCTAAAATTCGAAATTCCTTCCTCCAAAGACAACAACAAGTAAAACGAGAAGGAAATGAGCTTACCGTGCCGAAAATAATTCAGCATAATAAAGTGGTGACCATACACTGCAATGTATCTACCATCTAGGGTGAAGTACTGCATTAATTCCATCACCATCTCTTTCCAAATAGGTTTGATTTTGGTCCTATCATACCCACCACAGTCCAGTCTAACCATTTTAGCACGCTCTCTATCCCAAAGAAAAATTTTGCTTGGCCGACTGAGAGAGATTCTTGTCTCTATAAAATTTCCTTCCTTCTGAAGACATCCCAATCACCTCCACAATGAAGTATTCATTAATTTTGATCCATTCCAAATAAACTAACACGACCATACCAGGCATCCATAAAGTCTTTGGAAATGTTGGACTTAAATCCATGTAGTCGTTCCATAAACGGGGTCACCCCACCCTTCTATAGGATAGCCCAAACTTCATCATTAGACTTGAGGTTGCCACAGGAAAGCGGTCCCATTCTGCACCTATCTCCACCCATCATCGAAAGCTTTGCCAATGCAGAGAGAAAACACTCACAACAACAGAAAAATAATAAGGCAAGAGAGAAATGAACACCCAAAAAGTGTGGGAGTCTATCAAGAGTGGTGCCATGCACAATAATGGCAAAGATACTTATGCAACACAAATTTGAATGCCCACAACTTCCAATAAATGTCACCTACGCGGGGTGTCTCATCAGCTAGCTAGGATCATCATACCCACGCAAACCAAAAGCCAAGAAGATGGTGAACGCCAATGAGTTAAGATTTTTCGTTATGAAGTAGATTACTTAACTTAAATGGTAGGATGTCATTCGCCTCCCATAGCCTAGCAGATGTCATCCCAAAATTAGCAACCCAATCAACCACACAATTCACCTCTCTAAAACCATGCGAAATATATATAACATCAAAATGTTGAATCAAAGAATGGGCATCGACAATGAATTTTTAATAGTCCATGATGGGGGAGATGTCTCCCTAAGACAATTCACAATATCAAGGGAATCCCCTTTGATCCATAGCTTTGAGATTCCCTTATGTCTAGGCAATTTGATACTTTTATAGGCTACATAACATGTAACTGTTTTGATTATAAGGGAATTTTTTTTTTGAAGGGACTCAAAACCTTTTACAATAAAGATACAAAATGATGCATGAAAGAATATTCAAAAGACCACTAGCAGCAACCCATCAGCTAAAAAATGCAATAGAGCGGGTGTTGACCTAAAAATATGACAAGAAACTACCATCAACACCCAACAACCACAAAACAACAAAATAACCTAAAAGAAACCTACACCTAGCTGGAAACAAAAAGCAACAAAGAAAAAGACCAAGTGCTAGCACTAATGGATTTGACCCCAATTTTTGACGGTCGTTCATCGGAATTTCGACGATCTATTGTCGGCTGACCGACAAATTGCACAAATCAACGCCGTCGCTCAATTTTCATCTATATCCTGATGGACAATAAAATGTTGCCCTCCCAACGCCAGCTCGTCAGAATAACGATGCACATTCTGTCGATCGCGCGACGAGCAGTGGCTGGACCACAGGCAGAACACCCTCGCCGAAGCATCGGAACAACGTCATACATTCATCAGAATCAGGATGGCAGTGTTGTCGGTCTAGCGACGAAACATGTCCAGAGCATGAGGGGCATACCTTCGCTAAAGCGTTAGAGCAACGACATATATTCGTCGATCGAGCAATGAATAGTACCCGAAGCACGTGTGGCATACCATTGTTGAAGTGTCGGAGCATCGACATACATTCATCGGGATGGAGACGACTATATCATCGGTCTATCGGTGAACAGTACCCAGAGCATGTGCGGCATACTATCGTTGAAGCGTCGGAGCATTGACATGCATTCGTCGATCTAGCGATGAACAGTGCCTGGAGGACGTGTGACATAAGAGCGTCAAACGCACGACACAATAGGCAAGTCATTATGGCGAAAGTTCATCGCGCTCACGACAAAATAGGAAAGTCATTATGATGAAAGTTTGTCGAGTACATAGCAAGGTCGTCAGGCATTTTTGTGGTTTGTCGCAATTTCGACGAAACAATGCAGTTTTTTTTTTGAAAAAAACTATTCGTTGAAATGTAGGCATATCGAGGTGACTCTAGGCGATATATAAAAGTAGTAGGAGGCTCCAAAGTGCATCCATAGGGATAATGACAGGACATAAGGATAGGCCAATTAAAGAGAGAAAGTTGATGTGCCAAGACAATGAGCATTTAATAGGGGTAGTAAAAGACAAGATGGATTGTCATCAATGCTTAGATTGGAAGACTTCATTATGAAAATTTAGATCATGATATGATTAACCCTGTTTGGACAAATGCATTGACATTAGTGTCAAGAGTTAAGAGGCCATTCAACTTTTCATTTCAATAAATTATTGTATGCATTGAGTAAGTGTTTACAAGGTATAAAAAGGATAGTCATATGACTGTTTAAAATATCAAACATGTCAGTTGTTGTGTTTAATTAGGCTTACAGAGGCAAGGATTTATCATTTTTTGCATACATCTATAGTCCAAGCTCTAGGCCTGCATTATTTGGTTACTATGTATGAGAAATGAGCAATGAATAATTGTAGAATATGGAGGCTATGGATGATATTATGATGGCCACATTTGATGTTGATCAACAATTGGAGCAAAATATAATACCTATGATGAGTCATGAGATCAATGGGATTATCATGGACATCAAGCACAACCTACGAATTGGATTCTCATTTTGCTAAAAAATAAAAAATCAAACTATTGAATATTAAACTACACACTAGAATCTAAATTTGTGGAAAATGAGCAACTTTGGTGAGAAAGAGTACCTGCAGTGCATCTTGGATACTTAGCTAGTGTATTAAAAAATAGTATTGCAAACCCAAAATTATTCTCTCTGGAAATTCAATAGAAAAATATAGAATGTTATCCTGGATACTTAGCTCTTAGACAGTCAATAAAACAATATGAGCATGATTATGAATGGTTTTACCTGGTCCCACTCTTGATCTCTCCATGTTTGAGAGCCTTCTCTTTAAGACCCCATGAATCCATTTGATCCATTGCTGCCAAAAGAGATATTAATGTGTAAACAAGGAGCCACATTTAGACAAACTGGTTGTTGATTTATTCTAAGAAATTTAGAGACTACAAAAAGAAGATACCTGATGGGGATCATGTGGGCTTCCTAGAGAAAGCACTGCAATATGGCTTCGAGCAGCAATGAAAAACTTTGGATTAGCTTCATAGTAAATCCTAACAACATGACATTGAAAGTTGCTCAGGTACTGGGTCCTCTCCCCTAGATTAAATTAAGGAAAACATTATTGTAAACACAATATGTATAGAAGAATATGAATGTAAAGGAAAATGGATATTAGAAAAACATAAATGTAAATAAAAGTAGTGTGAGCAGAAAATGAATCTAAATTGGTCTTGAACAAATAAAAATCATACCCAATTAGCATTAAGTTATACTGACCTTGTACTCATTACCATTGTCAATCTTGAAGGTTACTTTGATGCCTTCTGCAGAAACTCTCTGGCCACGAGGCAAGAGAAGGCGGGAAAACCAAGTGTATATTGATGACTTCCTAACAATCAAAAAGAAAGAAGCAACCAGTCAACCCTATTAGAATAGAATAATCTTATGAATTGATTTTATTTGTTTTACTGGCTAATGGATAGTGGACCTAGTTCTCTTGAATTGAGATACTACTAAGATGTGTTGACTGGTGATTTTAGACTACCGATATTTTGCTTCAATCTTTATAAGTTACTTTTGTCTTAAATATATTCAAGATAACTCTGCAAAAAAATTCCCTGATCTCTTAGAAATTATGCAGATTATTTTGTTAATACTTCTCCATTTTGATATTTTCTTTCAAAAATTCATAGAAAGATATGTAATGCCATATTTGAAACTTACATATTTTAATTTTATTAGTTCTGTAATTATAGTATATGATTCCAACAATTGTGAAATGCATAGGAAATATGTTGGATGAATGAAGTAAACTATGCAATTGGCAGGTGTAAAGCCAAATTCCTTAACCCTTGCCAGCATCCTTCTTTCCTGTTTTAAAACATGTGCTTTGTAACAGGGCATGAAAATCCATGTAAGTATAATGAACAAGAGATTTTTGTGATCAGATATTATATTACAGTTAGTTGAATGAATGTAAGTAGAGATATTTTAGCATACCTGCAAATGGTACAAAATTTCATGGTTAAGTGGAAGCCTCCCATCAACAAAAAGATCCAAATATCTGTGTATCTATCTCAATTGAGCCTCTAAACCCTTCAGAGCTGTCAAATTTTCCACTAACTTGTGCACAAAAGTCAAATTTTAGAGACCACAAAAATAAAAATAAAAAACATTACATTATGATCCAAATCCACACACAACACAATGTTCATAGTGAAAAGTTAGCACTTTCTTTCATCTTTTCATATTGATTTGATGCTTCAAATGATGCATTTCTTATATTAAAAAGTGTATTTCTTACCTTATTGAGCTTCTCTTTGTTTTGAGAATATTTTAATATTCTCTACTTAACAGGGCCAACCACGTGAAGGTGGAAGCTCATTTGGCCCCACCCTTCCCCCCCCCCCCCTCCTCCTCATATCACTCTCAATTCCCCATACCTGATCATATAACATTAATCATTCTTTCATCCATTAATAACATATAACATTCATTCACTCATCCATTAATAAAATATAACATTCATTAATTAACATATAACATTTATTCATTAACATATTCACATTCATTCATTAACATATAACATTCATTTTTTCAGTTTTTACATATTATCAAAAATATGGTTGTCAACTTGTCATAATATGATTACAATCACTCTTTTTTTTGTTTCTTTTTTGCAGCTAAATAAAACTGAAGTGGAGTATCATTTTCAAAATCATCTGTCCCCCCTTCAGTTGTTCTGAGCTCTGCTCATGATCTTAATGTATGCCTAGTCATGTACTCACAATGTGGATGTGGCTACAAGGGGGGGTCTACTGCAATAGCAAAGAAATGTTAAATTGATATGTTTTATTATTATTGTTACACGTATTTCATTAATTAAAAGAACATCAAAGTGGTACTGTTTACCTGAATTGGCCACATCATGTTCCTAATATTGTCTTATAGCCTCATGTTGAACACCCTCTAAATCCTGATCTGGAGTTGAAACACAAAATATTACATTAATTCATACACCAATTTCAATTAAATATGTTTAAAAGAACATTAGAGTGGTCCTCTTTACCTGATGGAGCCACATCATGTTCCTGATCTTGTCTAGCCTGATCATGCTCAACATGTTGATCACGCTCTACATGCTCTAAAGTTGAAACACGAAAGGTTACATTGATTAAGAAACCAAATGCAATTAAAGATGTTTAATTGTATTAATCCATACTGCGTTTTGTATAGCACATGAATACATCCAGTACCGGGATGCACACCATGGCCTTCATCGGTAGGTTGCGCTCCACCCTCACTAGGCTGCATTCCAGTGTCATGTGCAGTATTATCATTGCTTATCTATGTAAAAAAAATAGGAAAATTATTATGGTAGAAATTAATATTGAACAGATTGCACAAGTATTCAATTTGAAATAAACTTTATTGAGTTTATTTACCTGCATGTTGGATGCAGTGGAAGATTGTGTTTTCCCAGTCGAGAGTCTTAGCTATTCAGTCAGGGCTCCATAGCCTTGGTGGAAGGCAATATTCAGGTCCTCTTCTGTGGGCACTCTGTTGAAATCAAAGCCTTGCATTTTTGCATGCGATCATGAATTTTTCTTCCATGGTGTGATAAAACCAAAATTATTTGCAATTTATTATTTGGATGTAGTATTTCATTTATTGATACTTACAAATCGTGCGGTTGTTTTCATATAACCACTAGAGCCAAGTTTGTGCTGCCCGTGTTTTTCTAGTCTTGCCTTTGTTGCCATCGATGTGTCGGGTAGCCTATGAAAAATTTGAAATATGTTAGATTATGTAAAAAGAAAGAGTAATCAGTATATAATTAAATTGTTGATAGTATCACATACCTTGCTAGGCCCAGTGGTGTCTTTCCTTTCTTCTTTTCAGCCTTTTCCTTTCCATCTGACACCAAGTCCTTCCACTCCCTTTCCAGAATCATGGGGGGATGCTCATACTTTCTGTTCTTCTCTAAATGTGACCTATATTGGTCCCTCACATACTTTAGATAGGTACCAACTTTCTTAAGGACCTTGGTTCGGTTGAATGTTTTATCACCGAACAACACAACTAAACGGTTAATGAGCTCATCCTTTAAATCTTGATTTTGGGCATTCCACCATGTACGTATGGTGGGCACGAAGAGCTCCAATGTAATATCACTTAGATGTTTATAAAAAACATCATTTCGTACAAAATGATCATGGGATCATTAGTCTATAAAGAGTGATCAATAAGTAAATTTCAATTGGATTATATATAATAATAATTAAAACATTGTAAAGTACCTGGGACCTTCTGTATCTTTATGGGAAGGAAATCCTCGGTCACCACAAATGTGACCAACAATGTTCCCGTACTAGTAATATAGGAAGATCCAAGAAATGCTGCTAAAACATCACCAGTACTAGCGGGCTCTGTATCCACAGGTACTGACACATGTGGTGGCATGTGTTTGCTGCCAGATGGTGGACTACCGAATCCCTGCATGGTATGTGTTGCCGACATTTCAGTCGACAATATAGGCATGGATGATGGGGTTGGATAAAGTGTTGTATGCACAAGAATATTAGGATTGACACTTGTACCATCCCCTACTTCCTGGGAAACACTTGCAGTACCTTGATCATGGCCAGCAACATGATGAGGACGCAAATAATCTTGTAAAAACAACACATATTTTAGTTCATGACATAAAAGAGTACAAAATATAAAACCATGAATGAACTTATGTTATAATTAAAGATCTCATGATAGCTTACTTGCAATTTTTGTGCTCTCTCAGACAATAGTTTAACCCTTTCTCTTATCTCATCTGTTTGAGGCACTATGAATACCAACTTAAGGATTTCTTGATTGCATTTTTTTTGGGTCTTCCTCATCATACCCGCAGGGTTTATGGAAAATGCAATGTCATCATCGCATAATAGTGACTCCACCTCCATATGGATGTTCTCCTGTACTGTTGGCGCCTTTCCCCGATCAGCCGACTGCAACAAGAATATTAAAAACATTATTGAAATTAACCCAATAAATTCATGAAAAAAACATAATAATAAAATTTTTTGCTTGTATCTAATTTGTACAATTATAATGAGGTAAACCTGTCAAATAGAAGTGCCTAAAGATGGATTGCGATCTACGCTCTGGGCCAGAGCCTTCCTTGCATGATCAATGTCCCACTGTGACAAAAATTAAATATAAAAAATATTACTGAAATGAAACCATTAGACTTACAAAAAAAAACATATTAATAAAATGGTATATTGGAGTCAATAATTGGAGGTTGGGTAAAATGGTATATAGTACATACCACCCCCATAGTAATTGTCTTTGTATCTAAGCAATTCAAATTGTAATCAATTAGCAACTCTTCCCCTGCAGTTATTGATTTTATCACACATACGAATACACGATTTCCCTCTCGCACCTCGAATATACAATTGGGTTGTTTATTTTTTGACCCAGTTCATGTACTATTTATAAACCCTGCAATATTCCCTAATGCTTTTGGCCTCCCATCAATGTACCTGGCCACTCCTTTATTTTGATCCTTATCTTTTAGTTGTATATAATTTGCTGATAGTGCATACCTACGCATACTTCGTGTATATCGAACCAGCTGCATCCAGTCTTTGTAACTGTAATAGGGTCCAACATACTCCATCAACTCAGTAACTTTGTCGTAAAAAACCTTTATGTCGTCCATGCAAAATAGGCTTAAACCATGTAATGATGATGGTGCTATGCGATATATCCTGTTGTTGACACAAAGATCTGTGTTTATTGGAGGAAGTTCCTTGGGTACCCATTGTTTCCGTAGATTTTTGTACCTCAAGAGCACCTCGATGTCGCCTATGCTCTCATCATCATAAGAACATGACCCCCCTTCAACAAGAAAAAATTCCATGCATTTACGGAATTTTCTTCTAATCTTTTGACCTCTAGTTGGTCTCCCTCTTTTAGACCTACTACATGTCTCATGTTCCTCTTCTCTTCCTGAATTTCCCTCGCTCGAGCAAGAAAAATCTGATAAATACCTATTTGGTGGTACCTGCACTCATAAGGATGTTGGATGAAGTTCTTTCATGGTGATGTGATCCAAAGGTGACATGATGATTAATCTATCATTTCATCGCTAGAATTTGACAGGTTATAAGGTAATCAAGTCTTGATAGATTGCAAGTTATTGTTACTACCATCCAAATGTGTCCATCACAAATCAAATCTACTTAACGTTTTAACTCCCAAACTTTGTAACAAGTGTTAAATGTGACTATGGTCCACTAGTTACACAACCAAGGCATCAAATGCATTCTCTAATTGTAATCAAAGGACTTTTTCTCTTCATTCAAGTAAATAAAGTTGAAGGGAAACACCACCAAGTGGTTTATTGGATACCTACATGACTAAAAATAGCAGCAAATTTACATTTAATTTCCATATGTCTAAGTGGTGAACGGGGAGGGAGTGTGTACTAGTCTTGGAAAAGTCATCATAAGTTTATCAATGTTCTAATTCTCTATTACAAGGTTTCAACATCCTCAAATAGTGAAATTTAGTGCTCATAGTCATTTGAAACAACAACATTTTGATTATGTATGATGGTAGGATTTGATAACTTAAAAGAATTGACTACCCAACAAACTTAAAGTTAAAAGAAACTTTTTCAGTTTAAGGGGTTAGCACTTTCTTTCATCTTTGCATATTGGTTTGATGCTTCAAACATTGCATTTTTTATCCCACTTCTATCATATTGTATTCCCATCCCATTGCAATTGTTGGAGGAGTTGATACCAAAATTTCATACCAGATACCACGTTCTTGAAGCAATTTTATGTATTTTTACAATTTTTCTGAAGTTCTTTTGTGTTGTATGGATCCATACAAGTTTGAAATGCTCCGAGATCATCAGTGTAGAAAATTATATTTGTTCCCTTTCATTTGCATTTTTTTTAAAGCTCTCAATCACTATTTTGTGGGATTAAACAATCAAATACAGGGTCTACCCTGTTGTGCCTGTTTGAGCGCTAAATAGAAATGACATCCACCAATCCACCCATTGTCTTGGAACTATAGCTCGGTGGATTGGTGTGCATCATGGTGGATTTGATGGAGTTTCAAATATTGTTCTTTGAATTCCATTTATGTTTTTCCCTTGTCATGGCTTGTTACATTATTTGGGAGGAACCTAAGGTTGGGTACGTTTTACCTTGGCTTTCATAAAAATCGTAATGTTCCATGTAAAAGCTTGGGTGAGATATATTTGGCCGTTACCTTTTTGGAGTGGGTATTAAAATGACTTATGTCTCATTATTTCATCTAAGTCGGGCCCCTTTTTATAAATTGAGTTAAATATTTTGCCTAACTTTATTACTTCCTAAGTTTAGGTTGGCCCATGCCCCATGTAACTGATATTAGCCCAAACCTAAGGGGAGGGTTAATAATCAAAAGAGCTTCTGAAACTTCAACTACAGAAGCTACAAACTTGACTGTAAATGTGGCCAAATTGGCCCAAAAGACAATTGAAATAGAAGAAGCTGAGAAGAAAAGTTTGATGGACAAGTATAACACCATTATTGGAGAGTATAGTAGAATGCAGCAAAGGAATGTTGAGCTACAAACTGAGGTAGACAAGTTGAAGTACAGACATGTGGGGGAGTCTTCTAGTGCTCCTGGTACCCTGGCCATACGTTCTACATCAAGATCAATACCTCCAACTTTTCCAATTGTTTCTACTCTTGGGTCCCCCATCCAGACTCCTGCTCCTATTCCTTCATTAGAGCCAGTTGAAGAGGAGGTTGAGTAATCTGTAGATCCCACCAAATAGTAGATGCTTAATAAGATTAGAGAGCTACATACAACTCTAAAATCAAGTGAGAAGGGAGCAGTTGCCAAGCAAAATGAAGTTGTAGACACAGTTTTTAGGCATTTGAATTAAGGAGTTGATGGTAGATTACCATCAGTTTATTCTTTATATTCTTTATTCTTAGATACAATAAGAAACATTACTAGGGATTAGGAATTAGTTTTGTCTTTAGTTGAGAAGTGGATCCCTAGGGCCAATGACCTAGATGTTATGTATAAGGCCTCTATATTCGATGCGGACAACAGGCCCCAATCATTAAGGCCTACTCAAGTTTTTGTAAAATCACTGCAAGGTTTTCAAGCCTTACCTGATGATTTGAGTAGGAAGATTAAGGAACTGGTAAAGAATTTTGATGACTAGAGTGGCACGTCTTTACCAGATTTACAAGGATTGCCCTATTTTGCCTATATAAGGGTTTGAGGGGTAAATAGAAATGATATCCACCAATCCACCCACTATCTTGGAACTGTAACTCAGTGGATTGGTGTGCATCATGGTATGATAAAGGTTCATTGCATTTAGGGGTCTTTTAAAGCAAGAAACTTGGCATTGAATTGATGCCCTAGGGCTGATAGGGGCAATTTTCTTCTGAATTTGTGGTTGTTAAGTCAGGGTTTATGAATTTGATGGATATCTTGGTAGAGTCATGGTGACGCTATTTGATGGTCCAATCTCTACTTCGAAACAAAAATATCTCTAACAACTCTAAGAGCTATAATGGGATGGCATTAAAGGAACCTTCATATGAAGGATCTTCTAATGAAGGACCTTTGAATTAAGGTCTTCATTTGAAGGTCCTTCATGCCAAGGTTCCTTTTATAAAGCATTTTGGACATGAAATATTTAAAATAAAAAATACCTTCATTTGAAAGTCTTGACATGGCATCATTTTTGAATGAAGGTTCTTCATTCAAAGGTCATGATGACATCACCTTCAAATGAAGGTTCTTCATTAACTGGTATTTTATAATTTTGAATGTGTGATAATAATTTAGGGTTGAAAATAAATCCATTTGAGCCTTTTATAAATGAAAGGAATTTTGATGCAATCATATGCCTTGTCAAACTTTTAACTTAATAGTAAGGGCATCATGAGTAGTTTGTTGGGCCCATTCAACAATCTCCGATGCAAGGATTGAATTGTCTAGAATGTATCTACTATCAAGAAAGCCAATTTGTTTACCTCTATGACTATAATTCAAGCAATAGGTTTAATTGTGATGGCAATGATATTGACAAGGATTTTGTAATCTAGGTGTTGAGAAGCATAATTGGCCACCATCCTAGGAAAGATTATTCATTCTCACTTTTAGGTGTTAAAATTTAACAATACGTAGATTGATGAAAGAGCCCAAAGAGTCTTTCTCCATGTTATCCAAGTACACATAGCAGCGGTCTTCTCTTATACGGTTGGACATGATTTCAAGAACTTAGCTAGGAATTATTCATTTAACCTAAGGTTTTCTCATAATGCCATCATTGGAAAAGTATGATCAAATTCTTCTATTATGAAGAATTGGTCTATGTGCCTCTAGTAATTACTATAAAAATGTGAAAGACTAAGCTATTTTATTTTTTCTGTCTTATCTTATACCATTTTACAAGAATGGGGGTCCAATGTACAACAAGATCTTTGGAAACTAGGCATGAAAATTGCATGTTAAAGAGAATGGGGGTGCCAAACTTACAGTACTCATTGTCCCTTTGTCGTCAATTTTCCCTGAGTGCCCTCAACCTCGTCCTCGGTGCTGGTATTGACCTTGTTTTAGCTCCAAACTCTTCATCAGCGCTGGTATTGAACTTTTTTTCACTCCTCCAAACTCTTCCTCAGTGCTGGTATTGACCTTTCACTTGTCCAATTTGATGAGCTACAACCTGGTTTAGTTAGGTTTTAGAGTATGTTAATTAAATTTAAAATTATGGCTCCATTGAGAGTAGTGAATGTAAAGCAAGCAAAACCTATTATGGCACCATTTAGAGTAGTGAATATAAAGTAAGTCAAGCCTATTATAGTCATGAGAGAAATAATAAAACTCCTAGGATACTTTGTGAAACCATTTTCCTTGGTTAAAGGGAGGCCATAAAATATTCCTTTGGATTTTTTCAATCTTCAAATATGAGGATTTGCAAGGTTGTTAGCAACATGAGTAATGGAAACGTGTGCAACAAGAATTTTTGAACACACATGGAATCTCCTTGCCAAAGAAAGGGGCTTCATAATTTAATATGATAATTTTTCTCAACTCTAGAAATGATATGTTTCCTTAAAGAGGAAGGAGATACCTAAAAGGTAAAAGAGATGCTTAGGAATCTCAACACTTCCTTATGATCAACCCCCTTCTATCCATAGGAATTGAACCAATTGGGCTTGTCTAAGAATGATTTCCTATAACATTGATTTTTATGCCACTATATATTTGACCTTTAAGCTTTCTAGAAAATATCTAGGCATTGAATATCCTAAATGATGTCAAGTTTGTCCTCCAAGAGAGTGAGAAAGGAGTCATTATAAAAATGACTATTGAATAGTTGGGCTAGTGATGGCGACATTGATAGTGAGATGGGTGGTCATAGAGGTGGCCTACAAGCTATATTTGGAAAAAAAGGATAGAAGCCATTGATTGGAGTAGTGAATATTGACATTGGTGTTTCCTTGTCCAACAAAGGGTCACTATGATAAATGGTGTTGGATTTGGCATTGGAATTTACTCTTCTTCTAACAAAAATGGTGATAGGCTAGATGTGTCTAATACTAGAAATATTCTCCCCTTCCTCCCATGAAAAATTTAATGGGAGAAGGAATACATGATACTTTGAGTTGTAATGAAGATTCAACGCAAAATAAACTACTCCCTCTACTATCATACATGTTTTTGGGTTTATTCTTTCATTCTTCACGCTTGGAAAATTGCTCATTTGGAAATGGATTAAACAAGTGGAAAAACATGGGCATGCATATGAGCTTATGGATTGGAACCTAAAGGGTATGTCATCAAAGGAAGATTTCCCATTTCTAACACTTTGTTGCTGACGTGAGTTTAATAATACTATGGTTCGTTGCACCATAGAATTTGTTAGAGGTTTCCTAATATGACATCTCTATATGATCCTTGCTTAATTATTTGTTGGCTTTTATCTTTCCCTTTTTCTATTAATGACTTATTATATGATTGCATAGATGATATTTTTAATGTCATTGGGCCATATCAGTATATACGAAGTTGCTTTACTTCTCAAAGTATTATCAATAACCTTATTAATGAAAATAATGAAATTGTCATTTAATGGGTGCTTGGGGAAGGGTATTGAGTTTTACCCTAGTGATAATTGTTGGTGTCTATGTTTGAGGAAGTCTTCAAATGGATGCTATTTCCTTCAACCAAATTGATGTCATTAAATAGTCTTGTTATGAACCCCTTGCAGGTTGCTTGGATAATGTTAGTATTGGTAATTCTGGTCCTTCTAATTATTATGCCCGAGCTTCCATAAATATGCATTTACTTAAAAATAACGATATAGTCACTTCAATCAAGTCACTTATGGTTGGGAGGTTTCTCCATGGTATGATCGTATGAACAGGTTAGTTTTGCATGATAGTGAATAAGCCTCAAATTTTTGTGAAGCCTATTCTCTTAGGTGAATGCTTGTGTTTTCTTCCTACTAAGTTCCAAATGTATATTTCTTAGTTTAATATTTTTTGCAAGGGTTTAGATACTACAGGGATATACGATGCCACACTAAACTCACATCCCCTAAGGAGGTGAGAAATAATGCCATACTATGACATTTTTTTAAGAGGGTAGAATTTCTCCCTACTTTGAGTCCCTATGTTGCTCTAGTCAAGTCCTTTCAAAATAATTTTCTGCTTCATAAAAGGATAAAAAGGTTATTGTGGGCAGTGTTAGATTTCTTGTTTCAAAGGAAACAATCAGAGCTGCTACTAGGTTGACTATTGAAGGTAGGAAGGTCATTAATAGGGAAAAATGATGGACAGAGATACCATCAACCAAATTTTGAAAAGGGGAGAACTCATCGAATTATAGAATGGTTTTGAATGATGAGTTTAGTAGAGTTCCAATTAAGTACTTCAGTGTTGAAGGTAGTTTTAAATGTGCTTTTCATTACCATTTCTTGCATGACCATCTTAAACATAATAAGATTGCTTGTTTTCCTTATTTTGTCCTAAGTTCTCTTAAGTGTTTTGGTAAGGAGGTCTTAATGGATAAATTTGTGATGCCTCTACACGAGGGCTTAATTTGTAGACTCCATAAGTCCACCTTGCTACATTCTCTTAGAATTTTGTTAGCTCTCTTATTTTAAAGTCCAATATATTCCCTACCCATATTCTTATCAAAGCTAAAGGTGGGAATCTTAGTGATTTGCATGATCCCTCTCCTCCTAAGGGTAAGAGAAAACCTATCAAACATTCCTCATTCCTTGTCAAGAAAAAAATTACATTTGATGATGTGCCTAGTAAAGTGGTGGAGGGAAATCTTGAGCTTGGTAAAGTTGTGGCTGTTTTTGATGACTTAGGTTGCCCTAATATTTTTTCCATTGGTTCTCTATTGAAATTTTCCTCTCATATCCATGTGGAAATTCCTAGTGATGTTGACATCTCCAAGAGTAAGAGTAAAAACCCTAAATTTAAGTCCTCACGTGTGGGAAACAATGACTAAGGTTCTTATTGTTGCTTCTATTAATAATAAGATTGCTATAGGAAAACCTTTTAAGGGGAACCTTGTAAGAAGATCTAATAGGTTGGTGGCCATAATTTCTACTACCCCTAGCACTACACCCAATGTAGAATTAGTTGTTTCTAATTAACAACAAAGGCTTTGTTGATCACAAGGACAATGACTGTATCAATAGTGGGAACAAAGAGTTCAGTCACTCTCAAGACTTCATGTAAGAGGAAGATGTTTCTCTTTCCAATGATTTTGGTGTCAACCTTTTTCAAAAATGAATGTTCTTTATGACACTAAGTCTTCTAACATAGGGGATGATTGAATTTAGTCCCCAGAAATTATATGGTGGCCATGGATGATTTCAAGGGTAAAGGAATTTAAGTGGAAAATAATTTTGATCTTGTGCATTTATGTTCTCATTGTGGCCATAACACCAATTCTATTAATTATTTGGAGAAAATTCTAGAAACTTTGGAGCAAAGAGTCAATAATGCGCTTAATTTTAGTAATAAGGTGATCCATATGTTACTTCTATGCTTCTACTCCATAATGTTGTGTGGGAGTTCTAGAAAAGAAGGTTGAAGGGTACTCTTGATAGTCTTGTTTTAAAGAAGGATAGAAAGAAATACCCTAAGGATGATATTTTTTCTTTCCTTTTTGAAGTTTGGGGATATGTGACTCCCCAAAAGACATGCTGTGACTTGTAGTTTTTTCTTGTTGTTTGTTAGTTATTTATGTGCTATTTTTCTTTGTTCTTCTATTAATTATTTATAGTTAGTTATTTTTTGGTTTTTCTTTTCATATCCTCCAGGCTTGCTATGTAATAGGGTTGGGACCTCGGTTTCCCAGTTTATATATATAAAATAACCTAGTCGATTTATCCTTTGCAATTATTGTGATAAAGTGAGGATTTTGCATGGTTTAATAAGACACCTCACTATTTATTGTTAAATCTGTTGTATTTGCTTAACATATCTTAGAAATAATTTATCCATTTGTAACACAATAGTTTACAAATATGGATAGTGATGCCTAGGTTAACTTAGATTTTCACTTGGAATCTGAAGTAGACCTTTTAAGAATTAAATTTGGAATCTAATAGACTATGTCAAGGCTTCATTAACCACATCGAAGATAAGTATATTCCTTTTAAACTACCTTATAAGCTAAAATGAAGTGGCCACCATCGGCAATTTTGTTCATTCATAGCAGTCAGGATTGCGAGGAATGGTCAGGATCAACTAATGGATGATCGATGGTTATTAAAAGATCATTCCAACATCTAGCTCCCTCGATGACATTTCTGGGAACTAACCCATGTTGGCCCTGTTACTACATTCACAGGGTTCAGTACGTTGGGTTCATCACAAAACCCCTCACTTCATAGCTAGGGAGAAATGAGACTTCCTCACTCCTAAAACTATGATGAACACCTGAGTCACTATGGGACTCGAGGTGGGAGCTACTTCTTTTCACTCCTAGAAGGAAGAGTACTGGAACACCCTTTCCATTTGGTGTTTGGCTATGGACTCTCGGTGCAATCCGGTTGCATCCCTGTGGTGCTCCTTTCCTTGAACAACCATACCTCCCTATATAAGTTATTAGTCCAAATACTAGACATTGGTAGGATGACACCGTACTCTAGGCTGACTCCCCCATTTCTAACTTCTCATCACTAGTAATAACCCATGCATAGGGACCTTCGACCCTTGATTTGCAGACTCTTCCTAGCTTGGCTAACATCTTGATGAGTCCAACTCACCTTGTAGAGTTTCCTTACCCTTGCCCTGCCTTAACTCGCCATGACTTGGCATGACTTGGTACTTCTTTATGCTCCATGCTGCTATGCCCATGCTACCCCGGGTAACTCGGCTTCAAAATTAGAATCATGTAGATATGCCTAAATATAAAATATTTAATTAAATTGATAAGTATGAATTTGTATAGAATGAACTATAATAGAATTGAATAAAAAATATTGTAATGTAAAGTTATCAAAGTTAGCAATTTCGATCCAGAACTCACCTCCAAAACTTTGGTTACTATTTTTCGGGAATGCTCGTCGAAGCTTGGAATCTATGTTTTCAAGCAACCTCTCCCCAAAGAAACTCATTTCATCTATCAATATGTATCTGACATGTGATATTTCTTCTTGGAAAGTTGTAAGTCTTGTCCCTTCTAGTTCATTGAAATCTCTTATTGGAATTCTTCGCTTTCAATGAATGGTTGAAGCACCAATGTTGAATGTTGCAACTCTAGTAGGCGTGAATAGAAGTAGAGGAGATTGTTTGGGAGAAGAATTATTTTCTAGTGCTAGGTTATGTGTTAGGTTATATAAGGTTAGGTTATATAGTGTTTGAGCCTAGCCTCAAACACTACAATTAGGGTTGGGTTAGGTTATGTGTTTTCTTTAGGGTTAGGTTTGGGATTAGGTTTATGGTTATGGTTAGAGTTTAGGGTAATCTCTAAATTTAATTTTAAGTCATAGTTGATTATTTTCCCACAAAAGGAAATTAGATCCATTTTTCTCATGTTCATTATAGCCAACTATGGCTTAATCTTAAATAGGGGTCCTTTTCTTGAAACCTAACAACATATCCCTAATCTAACCATAACCATAACCCTAATCATAAGATTGACTCATACCCTGACCTTAACCCTAGCCCTGACAATAAACCTAATCCTAACAACTCTGTCGGCCAAAAATAAATAATAGATGAATACAAACTCTCGGCCCAATTCATGAACAAATCTCAATGCTCACCAACCTAAATCGGTCACAACATAATGAAGACCTAAAGCAACATCCTCAAACATGCCAAACATTCAAAAATTAATCCACAAGGATCTACAACACGCTACCACCATCATATCAACCAAGAACATGAAAACTCGAACCTGGAAAGGAAAAATATTTGATCACGAGCACACTAATCAACGTGGACGTACCACAATAATAGAGTATGAGATCAAGAAACATCAATGAACATCTCAAGAGCATACATAACAATTCAATTCACTAGAATTGCATTCTCTTCTTTCAGAAACACCAACTATAGCAACAATATAACTGTAGGAACACAAAAACTCATAACTCGCTCCAATATTGATGCACACCTCTGAAACTTCCAGAGGATATACTAGATAGGCTTAGCAACAAACCCTTTAATACACCACTTCATAATACCAATGTACAAAAATTTCACCACTCTGATCTTCACAACTTCATAGACTATCTGCAACATATTTATTCTAATTTTCTCAATATCCTCAACATATACAACCTTTAAGACATTAATGCTAATAGTGTTGACATCAATGACAACCACATATCATGAGCAACACAACCACAACATCCAACAATCTACATCTCTATAAAAATTGGTATATGCTAATAGTCAACTTATTATCTTATTTATAGCATTTCCTTAGCTTTTTATACTAAAAAATTCAAGGTAGAGGGTAACATGATTCTTTGAATTGGATACTACATAAAAATTTATGTGTTATAGTCATTGCTTCCATTGTTTGCATTTTCACATTAGGATGCATATCTTTTACAATCAACAGTCTTTTAATGTCTTGCCAAAATTAATATTATTAATAATTTCAAACTTTTATAAACATGTATGGAAAATAAGTACATAAATAAGAAATATATTGTAATAGTTTCTTCAACAAAGGATAAAAATATCATGTGGACCGTACAAGGATTATGGTGGGACTTAAAATTTACTACTCGTGTGGTATTAACGACGAAGATCAATAATAATCCTTCCTCGTGAATCTCACATGATCAGATTAAAGGCCCCTGAGGGTACTGTGAGGTCTGCGAAGAGGTGACACATGGCCTAGTTCTTGAAGCAATAGAGCTAGGTGGGACCCGTTGTCCAGTTACAACCTCTTGTTTTCTTAGGTTGTGATTGGGCACGGTTCTCCTAGGGCACTGATGTGGATTTTCAAACAATTGTTGACTCAATCTGAGTCGTCTGACTTGCCATGTTCAATCTGCATTAACTGTTCAATTTTTCTTGGGTTCCTATTCATCCACATTGGGAGTTCTTGCTCTCTGGAAGTAGTTCTCATTAATGGCGTGATTTTTTTCAGTGGATCCTCGCCTAAATTTCCTATGTGTGAACACTATTCTCCTGATAAATGCAATGATGGGTTGTACGACATGCCTTCACAAGCCAAGAATAATTTGTGGTGGCTACATCAGCCACTAAAATGCTCGGATGCTCATGGTGCATTTGAGCAATTAATATTCTCGCACCAATTAACTCTATAAATTCTCATTATGTTATCTGGTCTTATCATCACATTTTGAGTTGTCTTGTTTGTAGGTGGTTGATTTTCTCCTATATTTTCGAGGTGTTCTTTGCAATGGACCATTCGACGGTGCGCAGAAGGACTAGACTCGGGGTGAGAAATTTGCAGCCTAACGAGGTACAACCTGCCCTTAGCAAGCCCGAGGTTTTCCATGATGCTAATTTTAAAGGGACGGGGAGCTCCAAGTCCCCACTGGTGTTGTCTTTTGGTTCTGACAGTGATGGGTCTGAAACTGACTCAGACTACCAACGTTACTTGGCGTCCATGACCGAACTATTGGGGGTCAATGAAAATCCCCTCGCAGTTGCCCCAATAACTGCGATGGTGTCGTGCCATGCTACCAGATCATGTGTTAAAGCGGATAAAAGGAAGCTAGTCTCGCTTCTTCCTGAAGCGAGGACCAGGAGTGGTCGCCTCTACTGGGGTTGTGTGTCTTGCAAGTAGTTGCAGTTGCTGGGTGTGTTACTTTTGGGTGGTGTGTTGATGTGGACGTATGCGTGCCTGCCACGCTCTTTTGTCTTTAGCTCCGGTTGGTTACAATGGTATAACTATTTTGATTCCTCAAACTGATTATGGTTTTTTCTAATAATGAGGAATGTCAATTTCAATTTCATTCTAAATGAAATTCAATTTTGGAATGAACAATGTAGCCTATTGCTTTGTTGCTCTCCTGTCCTATAAAGGAGATTTGATGGCTCATTGTTAAGGGTTGTTGTTTTTTTTGGGTCTGAAGGCTTAGAATAGGTATAGTTAGTGGTAATGCAGGCTTTTGAAGGTATTATGTAGGAAATCATGTTGGGTTGGGAATAGTATGAAATAAGTATATTATGCTTTTGTAATTATTGATATCGAAATAAATCTAAAAAAATTAAGACATTTTGCTATCCTGTGTATGGGCCATGGATTATGAATGGATTTATCAAGGGTTTGTTCATTATGTTTCAATGGTGTAGTTGATAGTGTAATTTTTTCTCTTGCTTTGACTTAATGAGTTAATCAAATGCTTGAACACAAATTGCATGTTTATGGTAATATGCTCAGGATTCACTAAGGAGTATTGTTTTAATATACTGACAAATCTCATGGTAGCAAAGCACTATGGTGATAAGTTCAATTTCATCTGAATTATGTTTTATATGACTCCCACCCAATGGATGAGGCACTGGATAGTATTGGTAAATTCCTTTCAGGTATAGGACTGTGACTCTAAGCATGGTGATCCAATACCCGAACATTTTAACAAATATCAACTGCTATCTCTTTTGGGGATATAAATCTTATGATAATTTTTAGTCTCCTTGCTTTGGGATATCTGTTATTATTCTTTGGTTTTGCCACAACTAGGGTAATGACTGTCTGTTAGTGTTAGTGGGGACTGCATCTGTAAGAAGAAGTGTTCTTACCAATCACGAAACATTCTTATGAACACACTTGGGTTTACCCACCTTGGTTTCACAAAGCCAAAAGTGTAGGAGATGTCAATCTTTGACTGACTCTTGTTAGTTGGCCACTAGCCTTTGCAGTTCTTTATAACGGAGGTTGGCTACCTCTTACAGAATTGACAATCCTATGTGGGAAAAAACACCAACAGATTGTAATTAAGATATACACAAAATGGATCTACATTGAAAATTCGGTAGGAAAATTCAAGCAAATACAACTGGTAGATGCAAAACCAAATAAATGTGAAATTGTGGACTATAATGATTGTAGAATATACATAATGGATTTTTTTAAAAGGTTTTAGAAACTTTGAATCAAATGCAATTGGTAGATGCATAGACAAATTTCACAACTTTCACCAAAATCCTTGTCGATTTCCTTAATATGGGAGATTTGGAACAAGGTATAGACATCCATCAAAGCATAATATGAAGATGAATTTTCTCAAATATTGTGGTTGTACACTCCATTTTAAAATCTATGTAAAATGTGGGAGGATAGACAAATCTTGTGAACTATTTGACAAAATATCTCAAAAAATTGTAATCTCATGGAATACACTCTAATTAGAAAGTTGCATCACTACCCTCATAACAATCTCTCAATTTGTTTTAGTTTCTATTGTGTTACTCAATTTGAAACTTAATTGTGATACATTAAGTTCATTGTCAAATTGTCATTTATGTGTCAAGTTTGTCAAAATAAAAAATGATCAATTATTAATAAAATCATGGATCATGTAATATTGGGATGGGTGACCTCCTAGGAAGGCTTAGTGCTTCATCGCTTTGAGAATCATTTAGACGCAATGAGTGCTAAGTGGACCATTCATTATCATGAGAGATGGGTTCTTGTGAAACATTACTCATGAAACATGGGTCAATGACTTTGACTTGTAAAACTACATAATTGAATCCTGATAACAATATCAAAATTTGACACAATGTGAAAAATACTTCCTACTTGTCAATAGATCATGTTATCAAAATCTAGAATTTCAAATTATGAATTATTTGTAATTACTCAATAGATCATGTTGTCAATTGAACCTATTGACATTTTTTTACTGCAACCCACATGTGTTTCCTAGAAGCTCCTATGAACTCCCCACATTCAATAATAAAAGACTAGAAACAGTATGGCCAACTTTACGAGAATAGCAATAAGGCTAATTCTCCTACACTTCGGACTCTGTAAAATCCAGGAGGGTATTCCCTAACATGTGCTCTTAACATACAACATTTATTTAAACAATTCATTTAATTTGCACACAAGTAAGCAATAGATAGATCCCTAATTAATGTTAAAGGATCAAATCCTTCAAGAAATTGGCTATTCCTTAAAAAAGACTCATGTCCATTTAACAGAGAATCGCAAACTTCACATAAAGTAAATTGATAGGAAATGTTTGAGTAAAATATCTTGATGCCATAACACAAAACATACGAGAATAAAACGTAATTAGAATTCCAGTGCCATATCCCAACGCAAGGAGTCAAAAGAGAAAACTGAACTACAGGGTAAATTTCATTTTGAACACTTATGATCTATTATGAATTGCATTACAACCCATATATCCATAGCTGAGTTTATTACTCCTTTATGAATCCTATTTGTTATATTACATGAATTTACTATTTAACTGAAGCATTTAACCGATCCTTTGAACCAGAGTTGTAGTTAAACATAATTCACAGTAAAGAACAAATGAAAATCAATGAAAATCATCTTTGATCGATATTTCATTAATAATCCATGTAACATAACACAATAGGAGACCAAATAAACTCCAAATATTCACGAGTTTGATACATACATGCTCAAAAACCCCATGATTAACAAAGTTATCCAATCTAACTCAAAAAATTTTAAAACCTAGACTTACAATTCATACTCTCTATATTACTAGACTCTTATTTCTCATATCTTGGATATTTCAACCAACCACTCTCTCGGCCTAGAATTCCCTTTTATAAAATAAGGGAGCCAACAAGCTTCAGGTCGAAGAGTACACATATCCATTTGTAATTGGACTGCTAACTCCTGATTCATTCACAATTCTATTATGCGAGAGGAGAGCATAAGACAAAGATCATCATTAGTTGATAAGGAGGAAAGAAAACATCGCTCCAAAGGCCACTCCCCATACATCGAAGGCATGCTTAGCTGTTATAGTATTAACTCCACCTTAGCACCCTATACTTGGAGTCAAAAGGAGAATGTAATTTTAGAATATAATATCTAAGGCCAAACCTTTATTATACATGACCAAGTTGCAATTCTCGACTATAACACTCATAATTCCAGTTCATCAGTAAACACCTTTTTCCATAATTCGAACTCCTCCTCAGAAGGCCACTAGAAAGCCACAACCTAATCAACCTTGTTTCGATAGGGAGCATACTTTCCCATTATCGATGTGGCCTTTCTATCAAAGTTCTCTAAGAAACTTATAACAAAAGACAACTTTTCCAATGTATTCTCTAGCATGCGGATGTCAGCATTTTTGCATATCTCATGTGTTTGAGACATCATTATATTGTTCATTTTCTCCTTCCAAACCTGCAGGGGTTTTAATCCATCCTAACTATGTAAAATATGAGGCAATGGGGTCAGGTCCTTTCCATCAAACACATCTTTCCGCAATTTAATCTTGGATTCTATTGGGGCGGCAAATCCCTGAAACTTCTGCTCAACAATTCCCTTAACCAATTGATATGTTGAAATAACAATAGGATATTTATCACCATGTTGTTTTGCCCCTACTGCCATGAATCTCAACTTCTCCATTCTAGGGCTCCATTTTTTTATCAATGAGATGGCCAATTATTTATCTCTTTGAAACATTTTTAGTGCTTGCAACATTAGTACATAATTTGCATGAACATTGTTTAGCTTACTCTGGACCGTTCTGTTTAAATTTTTCAAAACAGTGTCCACTATCACTGCATTGTTTCTCCCTGCTACATCCCGAATTTGCTTTACCATCTCCTTATATTCTTCAACCTGATGAATCAGTTTCTCCCTAGAAAGTCCCCCTCTAGGGCTAGTAGCCCTCTCAATAGCAATAGGAACTTGTCCCATATTATATGGAACAATAGCCAAAGACTGTGCTTGTGCAGGAGGTTGAGATTGCTCTATTGGTGGGTCGAGAACAGTGTGGCTAGAACTGGCTTGCTTTTGAGATCTCATGGTATCCATTTGTTGCCTCAATAAAGCCAATTCAATTTCTAACTCTGCTACCTTTTATTGACTCTTATCATATTCAATAATAATGTCATTATATTGGCCTTTCAGAGTATCCCACTCCTTGGTCAAATCTTCAACAGTTGCTCTGGTGAATTTGGCAACATTCATGACCATGTCAGTAGCTTCTAGTGTTGGGGTGTTAGCAACTCTCCTCACAACCAAGTGACCACTAAAGTCAAAATGTTCTACAATAATTGTCTTTTTAGAGCCAGTAGATATGGACCAGATAGCCAATGCATCCCATTCCTCACTAAAGGCCGATCCCTTGAGTGCCAATGTAGCCTCCTCTTCAGTAGCAAGAAGTGGCTTATTATCCCTTCTTATTGTGTCAAACACCACAGCATCAATGATATCCCATTCTGGAAGTAGCAATAGTCCACTTTTTTGTACCAATTCTCGGCCCTGCTCTGGTGTTATTGCTTTGAATCTTTCTCATCTGTTCCCTGACCTTAGCTTGAATTACCTTCTCTGGGAGCTCTGGATGCAGACTTCTCTCATGTGCCACCTTCTCAGCATATAATGCAGTATGTGCTCTCCACACAAAATCTTTAAAAGCACCGGTTTGAATAAAAGAGTCATCCATCATGAACTCTTTGTAGGCTTCTATTCTCAAGTCATCATTGCTTGTTATTCCTTTGATTTCATCCTTTCCTAACCTCAAAGAAACTGTACTTGAACCTGTTGCAATGTTAACTGGGTCCAATGGCATCTAAGGATGCATTTCATCTGAAGTGACAATAATGTCATCATCCTCATCACCATCACAATCAACAATCTTTACCCTTTCAACCCTCTGCCTCTTTGGTGATGGTGGGCAAGCCTGTTCTGAAAAACTTGGAGGAGAATCCAAATCAACAACATTTGGTACTCACTGCCTTTAAGAAGATGGTGCAATATTTCTAGCAACATTTTCATCCCTACTTCCCTTCTAGAAAAAACCCTTATCTTCTTTTGGGGCTGATAAGTAGGCCTCTCCTCTTCCTTTACCTCAGGGTACTCCTTGATGGTTTGTGATTTTCCCCTTTCTTCCACAAACCTTTCATCTTTCAAAACCCCAACCAAGCTCTCAAAATTATCAATAGCATACATTTCCCTGCTAAACCCATCTTTAGCATTAGGTATGGGATTGAAACCAGGTATTTTCTCTTGCTTACTTTTTACCATTTTTGAGTAGGCAATGTATAGTTCCTTTCTATCATCTTGTAATTCCAAATCAAAAATATTCATGATGATGTCCTCAGGAAAGTAGAAGTTGTGGACAAAAGCTCTTATCCGATGTTTTGTCTTCATTTGAGAGATAAAACCCTCAGGATCATGATTCCTGGGGTGCATAGTCCTTAGCCTATAAGGCCCAATTAATTGATGAAACTCTTTCCATCCTCCCTATTTCCATAACAAAATCAGCAAATGTTGTATATTCAAGGAAGAAAGAACCTTTCTTCTGTTCAGCTGGCAAGTGTAGTTCCTAAGCACCCCCCAACTGCCTCATGATTTCCAAAAATCCAAGTCTAAGGGGTACCTCTCTTGGCAAAACCTTTGGATTGACATTAGTGCCAAAAACCCTAAAAACTATGGTATTACGATAGGAGAAAATGTCTCCCCAATTGTGCATTATGTTCAATTCAGGCCTTCTCTCCATCGGCCTCAAGAAGTCATGAATTTCTTTTGGGATCCTTGGGGGGTCACGAACCAGAGCCTCCCTTAATTTAGATCTGAAGAAATTATGGAAAGTTACATAATCAAACTCATGATCATGCATGTCAAGAATCCTAGTCCAATATTGGACAGGCATTTCAATGTTTCCTTCCTTCTTCTTTAATTTCATATCTTTTTTGAACACAACCTGACCCCTATATAGAAACATGTGGATTAACAAGGAATACCATCTGAATCCAACCCAATTCTTCCCCTCCTTTAGGGCTACCAAACCCGTGTGCATCTTCTCTACCAAATAAGTGGAAAAATCATATATTACATTAAAACTTGGGTGCTAGAGATTTACTGCCATATACATAATATCGATAGGCAAGGTTTTCTTTAAGCTGACTCCCAGAACTTGACATAAAGCACAAATAGTCTTCTTGAAATAACTAGCAAAATAGCCCACAGGAAAAGGTTCGACCTCATTCCTGCCAATTACTACCTTCTTCTAATTTTTTCCTCTTCCTGAGACTGCCAAATGAGGTATTAAGAAGGATGTTCTAAACAAACCCCTAGTATTTCTATATTCTTGTCTGAAAACCTCCAAGTCGACAGGAACCATATCCCAACTCCATTCGTGCAATTTGAAAATCTCTGCAATTTCTTCTTTGGTTATCTTAATCATCTGCACACCAGCATGTGTTCTGACAATTTGGGCCACAGGGTCATATCTAGCAACAATGTCTTTTAAAATATCTACATCAATATAAACATTAGGAACCACCAATTTACCCAAGTCTAACCTCCAGGGGTTACACAAAGGAACCGACAAATTCCTATTCCCAAACCAATTGGAGAACAACTGCCACCCGGTGTATGGTAACTCGGCATCTTGAATTGCACATTGTTTGTCTATCAATCCTTCCAAGATTCGAGGCCCATAGAACAAAACCTTTCCCTCCTGCTTCTTGCTAGTAGAGGGTTGTAACAAATCAATAATATATTGGGATAAAGACCTGGTAGTGGTTTCAGAACCAAAACTTCAGGCCTTGGGTGCCATTTATACTAGACTAATGATAATTGAACTAGGGTTTGCTTATTTTCAGATAGAAAATAATTACAATTTTCTCTTTTAGCTTTAACAGAAAATTCTTCAATATTCAAAAAACCCTAGAAATTATCTAGACAAGCTCTAAAAGTGCATCTATTCAATCAATTCTTCAAGAACAAAGACAGGAAACAATCACGAATTGCCCAGCAAGCAACCATAAAATATTCTGAATTTACAAGAAATGGCATACATGCTACTTACGGTTTCAATCGCAGAACATCCAGGGCAGGGAAATTGAGAAATCATAACCACAGCTTGCTTCACTCGATACCAAGCAATTCTTCCTCAATGTAGAGATACAAAACTGAAATAGTAATTCGCAAATTTTAGCATTTAATTATGCAGGCAAAGTCAAACTCGGCCATTACTATTCACTCGTGCGAGATAAAACGGCTATCGTAGAATACCAATTTATTTTTAAATACGAGCTATTGATCAATCGCAATGTTGGCCAAGAGAACGGCTTTGATTTAGTCAAAATAGTTTGAAAATGCCATGTTCTCCCTCTAGTCACCAAACGGATAGGATATTCACCTATCGAGCACCACATCAACACAGAAATGGGCCCCACCTTTGTTATCAACGCACAACATCGGAGTCCACACATCACCAAATCACACACCTCGCAGCATTATTGAAACTACAGTTTTAATTGTGCGAGGTCAGCGAGGAACAACCACGATACGTCGGTACAGAAACAGTTATCGGTATCAGCCTTCATAATCGATCAACGAGCAAAACTAATCCCCACCATCAAATGTGACAAATGGCAGAATCTCGCACGCCTCGCACCATATTTGTGACGTTAGCAGAAACCTTGTGAGGTTTGCGAGCAATGGTCAAGACTGAAATCACTTCATTTGACGGCCACGCAATCTGCACACGCAAAAACGTTATTTCGCCTGACTTCTTAATAGTTGTTTTATTTTGTAGGGGGTGTTTTTAATGACCGTCGATCTTCCTACGATTGATCCTGATCGCTCCCCGCAATCTCGTGATGACATCACCGCTGGTTGTTTGGCGATTGCGATATCATGGGCGAGCGCCACGTGTCTCAAGCTATCGATGCCGAAAAGGGATTAATAAAGCGTTTAATATTTGTGTCGAACTTAAATACGTTATAAAGTGGGTTACTAAAGCAGCTACGAGATGCACGTGCTTGAGATCGACGGTGATGTTATAATCTTGGTAAAAATTTGCTCGACGGTTATGTTTGGTGTTGCTGACTGTTGTGTTTTTAATGACCGTTGATCTTCCTATGATTGATCCTATCCACTCCCCGTGATCTTGCGATGACATCACCATTGGTTTTTTGGCGATTGTGATATCACGGGAGAGCGCCACGTGTCCCAAGTTGCCGATGCCGAAAAGGGATTAATAAAGCGTTTAATATTTGTGTCATACTTAAATACGTTATAAAGTGGATTACTAAAATAGCTGTGAGATGCACGTGCTCGAGATCAATGGTGATGTTATAATCTTGGTAAAAAGTTGCTCAACGGTTATGTTTGGTGCTGCTAATTGCTGTGTTTTTAATGACCATCAATCTTCCTACAATTGATCCTGACCACTCCCCGCAATCTCGTGATGACATCACCATTGATTGTTTGGTGATTGCGATATCACGGGCAAGCACCACGTGTCCCAAGATGTCGATGCCAAAAAGGGATTAATAAAGCGTTTAATATTTATGTCATACTTAAATACGGTATAAAGTGGGTTACTAAAAAAGCTGGGAGATGCACGTGCTTGAGATTGACGGTGATGTTATAATCTTGGTAAAAAGTTGCTTGATGGTTATGTTTGGTACTGCTGACTATTGTGAGTGAACACGATCGCCGATGGTAGGAATCAACGGTTGTTGGCCATCACGTGATCCAAAGATGCAAGATTTTTAGTGATCGCGATATCATGGGCGAGCGCCACATGTATTCCTTTGGTGTTGCTTCTGTGGTGGGCCCTCGATGCTGACATGGAGATTTCATCAGCCCTTTTGAAGATGGTCATTTGATTATCTGACAAAAATAAAAGATCGACGGTTGAAGTTTAAATTCGCATCAAATGTGATTGGAGCCATTGGGGAGGCATGCAAATGAGCTTTAATGGTGGATGAGACGTCTACTGCCTCAATTCAATTGACATAAAGTATCTGCTCTTTTTCTATCTTCATCACAAAAGCATTCAATTATTTTTCAAGTAGTTCAGAGCCAGAGATAAAGTTTTTCGAGTGATCACCATGAAGTTTGGTTCTCTGCAAGGCGTCAAATCACGTGAGTTATTTTCTAAACTGCTGGGTTAATTTGACTTTGTCTTTGTGAAGGGTTCTATTGTGCTGGTCAAGGGGTTTTGGTAATTATTGTCGTAGGGTTACTGGTTCGTTTCAATTATTGGAATTGCACAGTTGTGTTGTATTTTTGTGTTCTAGGTACCCCTAGTTTCTTCGAGGATTTGATTTTTTACAAGAAGCCCTAGTTGTTTAAGATGGCACCACCAAAGCAACACTCTGGCCATGTTGATTATTTGAAGAAGAATTTGTATAATGACTTCCTAGATCAACTCCCATTGTCAACAAATGACAGGAAGAGTGGTTTGGTTTTAATGAATGGAAAGACCCTAGGCGAAGGTTTACTATGCAAAAATTATAACATTGCGGATGCCAGGATTCCTATGACTGGTCTTGAAATGTTTAGGTTGTGGTATGGACAGTGAAACTTACCTCACCCCTTCTCTAAATCCTGGAGATATGACATGGGGTTACTAACAGTGCCAAATGTGTTCCCTGATGTTGACATGCTTAGAGTAGTGGCAACACGGTATGATCCTGTGACAAGGGTCATAAGGGATAATGATGGTGGAATTCTGCTAGGCCCAAATGCAAATGAGATTCGGTAGATTTTTTATTTGACTGAGTATAGCCCTTTCTTAGTCCAAATATATTTTGAGAAGATGAAGGAGGAGTACAAAAGGTTAAAGCCTCTTTTCAGATTGAAGTTGCTTCCTCTTCACTTGGCCAGGGCAAGCAGTTCAACAATTCATATCAGCCCAAATGACCAGGAGCCTTTCAGGCTGAGTTGTTTTTCCAGTCACTTCCGGGCAACATTTTATTTATTGTGCCAGATTTTAGGGTTCGGCCCTAATACTATGATGCCAGTTGCATACATGTTTATGGGAGCCCAGATTCAGCATCCGAACTTCTCTGTGGCATATGACTTTGCATCATTCCTGTCAGAGAAGATGCATGAGGATTTGATGAAGTTGCATGTGAGGGATACTAGCACTCCTTTTTTCTAGTACTCCCCATTGATGCATATGTTCCTGTACAAGAATGTTGTTTTCTTCTCAGAAAACATGGAGTTGAGGTAGGAGGTGAATGGTGAAAGGTTACCAATACAGGTGTGGAGCGTAGATTTGTCTTACAATAGGGGAGGTTCCAACTTTGTTCAGTTTGATAACTGCTTTGCCTCCAGACTCGGGGTTTGGTTGGTGGTAAATGTGCCAAGAGTCCCTGAAGATTTGCATGACTTCCTCTGATCGAAGGTGAGGAAGCCTAATTTAAAAGTGTGTCACAATTGGGGTGATATCATCGTGTACCCTGTAAGCACTGTCTTGAGGGTGTATGGTTTCCAGGGAACCCCTCATATCCTCCCCTTTAAAGTGCCATCAAGGATGGGGTTTGCTAAAGTAATGTGGCAACTAGGTTGTATTCATGAGGACAACCTGACAAAGAAATGAAAAGGGACTTTGTTCCCTAACTACACTGTTGTTTCTAATTTTGTATGTTCCAAGGGAGGATGGGTCCACTTCAGAAGGTTTTTTGATGACTTCAATTTGAGGAATGGTCCTAGGAGACAACATGAACCTGAGGGATTCTTTGCATTGTTCAGACAATGAATTAAAGGTGGCAAATTTGCACATGAATTCAACTTTCCTGAGGACCTAATCAGAAATGAGTTTGATTTGAATAGGTAGGAGTTGAATAAAGAAAAAATGGATTGCATATGAAAATTTGTTGGCTATAGTACATAAAATGGATCCAGACTATGATCCATTAATGGAGTTCACTCCATTTCACAAGAGAATAGACTTCTTAATGGCTAATTTCAAAAGTGTCATGGGAACCTTGATGACCAAGAGGGTCAGTTTGGAATTAGATTTTGATATAGAAAGACCGGATGTGAGGCTTGAAGAAAAAAGGTTGGCTTATCAGCCACCAGTTGACAGGCCTCTATACAAGAGAAAGAGGAATGCAAGCAGTGATGAGGATGAAGGGGATAAGAAGGGAAAACAAGTCATGCAAGCATCATCACAGTTGGGTCCAAGGATTGGAGCACCCGGAGGGATAAGGATTGTGGATCTAGATTCACCACCAAGAGGTGATCCTACAGTGTTACCATCAGATCCAAGCCCTAAGAGGCAGAGAGTTGAGGAAATGCATGAAACTCTGATGGATGAGATAATTGTGACTGATCAAGACATGCAGGTTGGTATCCCTTCCCCTCCTAGATCAACACAATTGGTTCTTTCTGACATGGATGTAAAGGGGTAATGTGTACAATATGCTAGGATGGAGGCCTGCAAAGCATTCTTGGATGATGATGCATTTGTAAAGACTCTTGTATTCTTGCAACTAGTTTGGAGGATGAAACTAGAAGAGTACCAGAACAAATGCAAGAGTAGGAAAGAATCGAGACCTGATAGGTCTGAGCAGGAGAATGATGATGAGGTCAAGGCCGAATTAATGGAAGAATTCAAAGGCATCACTCCTGAGGAGGGAAGAAGACTTGTGACTAAGGTTGGTGTCTTAATTTTGCTTGAATGGGACATAGCTGATGTGGTTGCATTCAATGCTATCTTATAGTCCAAGCACCCTATACAAAATAGTGAAGAAGAGATTAAGGCAGCTATGCAAGACTCTGCCTTCAGTGAGGAGTATGAAACTCTGGCCATATGGGCATTGGCACCCCAAGGTAGAAATCCAAATGTAAATGATATTATCCCACACCTAAGGGGAGGGCTAATCATCAAGAGAGCTTTTGAAACTTCAAGAACATAAGCTACAAGCCTGACAGTGAATGTGGCCAAATTGGCCCAAAAGACAGTTGAGAGAGAATAGGTTGAAAAGAAGAGTCTGATGGAGAAATACAATATGATAATTGCAAAATATAGTAGGATGCAGCAAAGGAATGTTGAGTTGCAATCTGAAGTAGATAGGTTGAAATATGGGCAGGTGGAAGAATCCTCAAGTGCTCTTGGTATCAGAGCATTACCTTCTATTGTAGGATCGGTCCCCCATACTACTCCAATTGTTTCAACTCTGGGGTCCCCCATCCAAGCACCTGCTCTCAGTCCTACACCAGGGCCAGTTGAAGAAGAAGTTGAATATTCTGTGGATCCCACCAAGAAGCAAATGTTGAATAGGATCACAGAATTGCAGGCTGCCTTAAAGGCAAGTGAGGATGATCCATTTTCCAAACAAAGTGAGGTGGTTGACATAGTTTTGAGGCATCTTAATGAAAAGGTTGATGGTAAATTACCATATGTACATTCTTTGTATTCTTTATTCTTGGATGGAATAAAAAATATCAATAGGGATCGGGAAATAGTTTTGCCTTTGGATGAGAAATGGATCCCTAGGGCCAACGATCTGGATATTATGTACAAAGCTTCTAGGTTTGATGTGGACAACAAGCCCCAGTCATTGAAGCCTACTCAAAACTTTGTAAAATCATTGAGCAGATTCCAAGCCCTACTTGATGATTTCAGTAGAAGAATTAGGGAGCTGATAAAGAGCTTTGATGATTGGAATGATACATTTTTTCCAGACATTATTGATGCACAAGGAAATGTTAAGACATTGCAACAGTGGCAGGATGGGGCAGAAGAAGTTATCAATGCACAAATCAAATCGATTTGTGATGATTCAAACTATGATTTGCTAGTAAATAGTATGGATAAGATAATTAACACCAACACATTCTTAGAGTTTTTTGAAACGGAAGCCAATCAGGTTGCAGTGAAGTACACACCTTACAATAGTAAGGTGAATGAGGTCGTGAAATTTTGTTGGCCAACAGATGAAGAGTATCAGAGATGGGTGGACAAGTACTTAACCTAAGAGGAGTAAAATAGTGTCTATTACCATAGGATGGATGAAGGAATGTCAGACGATGATGCAAACAATTCTCGGGACAGCCACAGGAAATGATTTAACAATGGACAGGGCATGTGAATAGAATGAGATGTTCGAAATGGAGCTAGCCATAAGGAATGCACTGGAGGATGCTGATAGACACAAGCGGCTAGCTTACCAAGATTATATGTCAAAACATCTATTTATGGCTTAATAGAGCATAATTTCTAGTTTGTTATTGTTGTTAAGCAAAAGACATTTCTCAAAGGATGCGCCCTTTCACAATTTTGATATATTTATATCTATTTCATAATGTAAAACAGATATAGGTGGATAGGAGAAAGATACGGTAGATAGTTTGCAATAAAACTTTCCTTTAAAAGACTCAGATGCTTGTATGAATTTTGATGAAGTTAATGAAGATGTTTGAACTTGTGGATTAATCTTGGTATCAGTTGTTTGTGGAATTATACAATTATCTAGTTGTCTCCATTTTGATGTTTTTTTGTTGTCTAAATTGATATATGAATCATATAAATATATTCAGTTTACCGATACACATTTTTTGTATTTGTGTGATGTGATTATTTGGTTCTTTCAAGTAAATATTAAACCCTTCTACTCAATCACAGTAACTGAAGAGTATTAATTGGATCAAAAAGAAGAATCACATAACTAGGATTGTCATTCTATCTCAAGTGGAGTTTGTCAAACATTTACTTGCATATTTATACAAGTTATAAACTACATCTGTGTGCCAAACACTTTGAATTATTGCCATCATAGATTACACTTTTATAGATCTTAATTAGACTCCATACACCCAACAAGGCAGTGGTCTCACGCTTTCATCTTTTGGTTTATCCATTTTATTTTTTACATCTGTTAACTGAACATATTCTAATATAATTCAAATATAATTAAAATTAAAAACACCATAAATTAATTATGTAAGAACTACATGTCAGCTATAATTAAAATTTAAAACATCATAAATTAATTATGTAACCACATAATTCAAATATAATTCTATCAAGAAATTAATATCAAATAGATAATACAATCACATAACTCATACATTTCAATGTCATTGATCTTCTTCTTCATCCAACTTTTTGTCTGTATCATCCGATCCAGATTCAACATTGTATAGATTGGCTTATCATCATCATCATCATTGATATCAGTTTCGATAATGTCATCATCCACACGGATATCATCTTCATG
>CM021102.1:634127922-634227691 GCA_007115665.2 Sequoiadendron giganteum
ATTTTCATTCAATTGTAGCTTGTACCATAGGACAACAAACATAATTAATTTAAAGGACTTAAAGTCACACTCAAGTATATCATCCAAAATCCCATAGTATTGATTTTTTGAGACTTCTGGATGTATGTCCCTTCTAGATGAAACATTAGTCACCTGGAAAACTGCAGTTATTCCAGAATCACAAGTTGTCTTCATGTCATCCAAATTTTTGATTCAAAATTTATGACCATTGCACCACATAGCCTTGTCGTGTTTCACCTGCAATATGTCAAACATGTAAAACTTATTGCAATATCATCAGTTGATATACATATCTATTCTTGGCCGAATGTATGCAAAGAAAAAAAAATCTCAACATATATATACATCAATATAATTGAAAATTATAAAATAATATGGGTGATTAATATATTTATACATACCTGTTTATCTCTTAAACCATATGCTAAATCAATTTCCCTTGGTGTAACATTGGAGTCTTCATTATGATGAGCTTCTTTAACTAATGAAGCCACACCTTCCCATGTTAATGTGCGATCAGATTCTTGACATCGTTCAATCCATACCGTCATCCAATCAAGATTGTTTGCTACGTACAAATGTAGTGCATCCCACTCTCGACCAACTATATCAAAAAAAATTGAAATTTACAAACGATGTATAATTAGTTAATTACCACGTTATACGACCTTAATTTATAATTGATGAATATTGAAAGATTAATAATTAAATAAGTATAATATACATAAAAACCAAATGTAAAATGTATTCTAATTAATCTCCATGACCATCTTATAATTACCTGTCACTTTCCTCAATCTACCTTTCCCCATCAGGTACTCCCCTTCGAATTTTTTAATGGAGTTGGGATCCCAAATGCGATCTACATGGATCTTTGCTGCAAAGTTAGGAAGATATTCAGTAATGTACACCATAGTCTAGTATACCGTGTATCCCTCCACCATAGAACCCTTGGGATGTGCTCTTTGTCTAACCAAAGCCTTCAAAAATTTCAAGTGCCTCTCAACCATCCACATTGACCTTGTGTGTATATGTCCACACAATTCAATCTCCTCAACTTGGTGTATGAGGTAGTGTTCGTGTGCATTGAAAAATATTGAAGGTAGACACTTTTGCATTTCACACATTAGATGAGGAATTTTTCTCTTCCAATAATTTATATCTTCCTAATGGATTGCTTTAGATGACAGCCATCTACAAGTGATTCAAGGCACAAATATATTAACGAGATTTAACAAAAATATAAAACGAATTGAACAAATATCGCTACTTACCTCGTGTATTTTCCAAGATCATATATAACTTTCTTGACATTGTTGTTGAAGTTGTCTAGGAGAGATAGAGGTAGAACATACTGCAACAATTATAAAATGATCTTTTCATTAATATTTTTCCAAAAGTAGTAAACATAATACACTGAAAATTACATGCAGTGTACATATATATATATAATATACTAGAATAATTACCTTAATGAAGGTATGCCAATCATGCATTTTCATCCCTGACCCAAATTCACCTTTCTTTGTTATGATATTGTTTATGTTCGCAGCAAATCCTGTGGGAAATCGAATTTTTCGTATGACTTGTTTTATAGCATTGCTTTGTTGCTCTGTTTATAACCAAGGAAGGGCACTTATATTAATTTGGTCTCCATCGCTATTTAATTGAATGACATTTTTCATTGCATGATTGGCTTCTTGAATGTCACTACAAATTTTGATAATTTTTTCTTTGCCATGCCTTCCATCCAATATTTTCCATAACATTTTTGTCATATTCTTTCTGATATGCATTGTATCAAACAAATCCACAATTTGTAGCTACTCATAGTAGGGCAACCTACTAAATTGTCTGGGATAACTTTTCAGTCCCTGTGGAAGCCGGCCATTAATGCCTTGACGACCTTCATGAAGCATATAAGTTAAACAAATTAACAACGACAATCATTGTCAATTCTAGCATGAGTAAACACAACACAATATAAAAATATAAATTCAAAACATGTCATATATGATAGATAAACAATTTGATCCGATGTATAAACTTAATGATTAATTCTATTATATTCCAACTTCCATAGGCGAGGTGTCATTCTTTGTGGTTTTGATGTAGTCTCTTCTTTCCCATTGAAAAGATATTTTTCAGTAGTTCAATACTTATGATTTCTGTGGAGGAAGTTCCTATACTCATCAAACACCTGCTTTCCTAAACTTGTTGAATGACGAGATTTCATCTTTGGACCACAAATTGGACATGCAAATTTTTCCTTTGTTTGAAGACCTACAAATCATATATAATTGGATTAAATATGTCAATTTTTATAATTATATATAATGAATAGATTACTTAAAAAACATGCATGATATCTACTTCATAAAATTAAATATCATTAAAGTCATGCAGTAGAACGTTATAACATACCAGAAAAATGTGTTAGCCCTAGGGCATCATGAATTTTCCATACAAGCATTGCATGGAATTTAAATTGTCTTTGTCCTATTGGTCTAGATATGTCATACATAGTGACACCATTCCATAACTTTAGTAGCTCATCGATAAGAGGCTCAATATATACAATCATATCTTTAACTTGGTACTTACCTAGTTGAATGAACATAAACATTACATAATTATTATAACCATTTTACTGCAATATATATAAATTCATGTACATGACTATTAAATGAAAAAACATATAAGTCTTTATGCAACAAATAAGACAAATGAGATGCTACTACATTAAAGAAAATTGATGTAAACAAATACCTGGAACAATCATTGCCAACATTATGTGCTCCCTCTTTATTGACATCCATGGAGAAATGTTATTGTTGATAACAAAAATAGGCCACATCGAGTAAATAGATCTCAGCTCTCCAAATGGATTGACACTGTCCGCTGCCAATGAAAGCCTGAGATTACGAGGTTCTTCTTTAAAGTGTGGCCATTTTTCCTCCATGTCCCTAAATGAAAAACCATCTGTAGGCATTCAAAGAATCTCATCTCCACTTCTATTACATGCATGGTAATCCATAAATTGCGCTAAGCTTTCACACCTAAATAATTGTTGCATACGTGGAATAATGGGAATATAACTAAGAACCTTGCGAGGCACCTTTTTTGTTAGTTGATCTGTTTGATATCTACTGATATGACATTCTGGGCATTCTATTGCAAATTCATGTTGTTTATGATATATAATATGATCATTGGGACATTCATCTATTGCTTGATACTTCATTCCAATATCTTTCATAATGCCAAATAAATCTCGGTATGAGCGAGGTAAAATATTTGATGGTGGTAACAAAAATTCACCAATCAATCTACAACAAAAAATATTTTTTTAATATAAAGAATATTAATGGTACATACTTCATCTTTTATTTACTAGCGATGAACTAACAACAATTAAAAAAGATGAAAAAAGATGACATATATGACATACCTTAACATCCATGAGATTGCTATGTTGGATAAACCATTCATAACCTTCAAGTTCACCAACAACAATATAGCAGAGAGAAGAGTTGTTTGGAAGCCTTCATAAAGGGGCTCGTATGCCTTCTCAAGTACAGGTAAATCATGAACATCATCAAAGTCGTCTCGATCAACATGATCAGATGTGCCACTACATGTGTCATGGATCAATGTATTTGTACCATCATCTTCAATTGTGTTTTCTAGTGCATGATCATCTTCTTCCATAGGATCATTAACTTCATCTTCAATATTCACAGCTCCATGTTCCTCCGCTGTCCAAACCACATTCTCCAAGCCGTGATAATTCATATCGTGTGCCCTAGGGTGCCCCACCTTTATATATATATATATATATATATATATATCAAATGTTAAAACAATATAAACATTTGCAAATTCAATCAATATAAACACATATAATGAAAAACTTACCAATGGATGATAATCATGCCCCCCTTCAATGTGACCATGTTGTCTACAATGTTTCTCAACTATTGTGATTAAAAGTCTTCTCATCTTTAAGCCCTTGCAATTATTGCAAGGACAATAACATTTCCCATCACCCTTTCTTTTCAATATAGCCCACAATCTAGCAACTATCTCTTCATTTTGTTCTAGACTAATATTATCTGACATGATTTTCTTTACCAAGCTTGAATATTTAGATCTTCAAAAAATATCAAACTCACACTCCAATAATTTTTAATCATACACAGGTAACAAAATATAATAATTATGATATTTTACACCAAAAAAATTCAGCATGCAACCACCCCTACAAAAGAGAAGATAGTCTGAAGTTAATGACCCCAAAAAACACTTTCAAATGCTAATTTCAGAAATTATTAAATTCTGATTTTACTATGATTTCCAACTGTTAGACTCCTAAAATCAGAATATTGAACTTGCACAACAAAATTTGGAAATGAAATTCTCAAAATGCAGCTAATAGGCTTCAACAATTAAGGACTACTCAAGACTTTGTGAAGTCACTACAAGGTTTCCAGGCCTTACCTGATGATTTCAGCAGGAGGATTAAAGAGTTGGTAAAGAGTTTTGATGACTAGAGTGACACATCTTTACTAGATATTGTAGATGCCCAAGGAAATGTTAGATCACTGCAGCAATGGCAAGACATGGTAGATGAAATCATCAATGCACAAATCAAATTGATTTGTGATGACTCAGATTATGACATGCTGATGAGTAGTATAAATAAAATCATTAACACTAGCACATTTTTTGAATCTTTTGAAAGGGAGGCGAATCAAGTAACAGTAAAGTATACACCTTACAGTGCCAAGTTAAATGAGGTGGTAAATTTTAATTGGCCAACGGATGAGGAATATCAAGGATGGGTAGAAAAGTACTTAACTGAACAAGAATAGGACAGAGTCTATAACTGACATTTAACAGCTCAATGGTTATGGTTATAACAAATTTTGGTTGTTTTGGTGGTAGTTTTGGTGCAAGATTTCAATGTTTGGAAAATGCACCAGTTATTCTCCAGTGGACGAAATGAACAAGAAGATTCTCCAAAGACTCAGCTATTGTAACCAATTTTTGAAATGTCATAAGGTGGTCCAAGTGACCAGTGATAGGTGTATTTTTGGTCCGATGCTTGTTGCTCCTTCATTTTCCCTATAAGAAGGATTTCAGGACCAGAAATATGGATTAGCAAGTTAGATATCTTTAGGTCGAGTCTAACTGAATTTGCAGAGCGAATTTGTAAAGAGCCTGATATTATAGTGAAAATACTATTCTTAGGTTTGTTGTCATTCTGTTGTAGGTTTTAGTTTCAAAGGTACTTAATTTTCAAGACAGTACTAGCATCTGAATGAAAATTACTCATTTCAAGGTCATGTATCTCCATTGTATGAATATATTATTATCTTGAATAAAATTATCAAGGGTTATTTTGCTCATCTCACTGTTATGGTGTGTAATTCTCATTTTGGATTTAATTCAAGGAATTAATTAAAATGCTTGAGTGAGGTTATAGGTGACTATGTTCATATAGGGATTTGATAAGTAGTATTGGATTAGAATATATATTGATGGTATTGTAAGGCAGTATTATCTGAGATTTTATATGCTATGTGTCTAGAAGATTAACTTGGTTACAGTAAAAAACAACCAACACCTTTCATATTATCTAGCTATGGCTCCCAAATTTATTGCAAATTGATCATTAGGGTTAAAATTGAAACCTTGCAAATATAATATTTGTCCAAATCCATCAAGAATTTTCCATCAATTATAAATGATTCCCTTATAAAGAATTTGTGAAGCCAGGTCTAAAATCTGGAAATAAAATTCAAAAAATGCACAAGACTAAAAATGAAATCTGATGAGATGTTGCTTTAAAATATGATTTTCAAACCTAGAAGTACAAATCTGACTTCACAAATGAATTTTGGAAAAAATCAATGACTACCCTCAACCTGGCGATATCTTGTTGAGTTTCTTCTGATTTTCCCCAAGAAAACCATCGAGCAAAACATTGTCGCAATAAATAGTTGAGCTCATTTCAATTTATGCCCACCACAATTAAACTTTGCAGGTTCGTCACAATTTCGGCAAAATATCTTTGTCAAAACATTGACGAAACAAAGGTTCGTCGACATTCCGATGAACTTCGGGGATAAAAATTAACAAAAATAAAAATTTGCACAAGTGCTTGACAATATATCTGATTATATAGCTTTCGTTGGAAGGTTTCGTCAAAAATTGGGGTCAAATGAGTTAGTGTAGTTCAAGCCACTCAGAGTGTTGGCCACCTCCATTTGTTGGTTCCTATTATTTTCAACCATATCCAATAGCTCCTTCTCAACATCAAATGATTTCTTCCACTCAGCCAACCCTCTGACAACAGGTCCTTTTTCATCATCCTTAGCATCTTTTTTACCTTTTCCCTTGGTCGTGTGCTCTTTCTCCATAAGCTCATAGAAATAAACCTGATCCTCCCTAAACTCACTGATCTTTCTGAAAAGGACTTCCAAGGATTCTTTGTCATTCTTCATAGAGATATGGCATGCTTGCAAAAAAAAATTCATATCCACATTTATACCTAAAACCTTGGCTTCTAGTGCAGAGAATCTTTCATCACACAAAGATTTGAAGTCATGATAGGAACCTTCAAGGTCCACCATTCTGTCAATAATAAAGTCCAGCACGAAAGCTTTCAGAACATTCTTCAAATTCTCCTTCAACCCTCTAATTTTGATATTAATTTTATTGAACTCCTGCAGAGTCCACTTGGCTAATTTAAAGGTACCAGTTGCCCCAACTCTAACCATATCCAGTAAATCATACATGGAGGTAGCATCATCATCAAGATAAGAAAATTCCTCAAAAAGAGGATTTACCTTCAAAGGCTCTTGTTTGGCTTCTTTCTTTTTCGCAGCCTCCTCATCCTTATCCCTAATCTCCTTGTCCTCCTCCTCCTTGGGAAATTCCTAACTAGATATCCAATACATGTAACTATTAATACAATAACTACTTGACTAGATGGTAACTATTTATTTTGTGTTAGAGTAATAAGTTATTCCACTTAGTTAATTATATCATACTGGTTAATTAATTAAGTCACTTATTCCTTTAGTTTCTTAAGGTAAACTTAGGCACATTAATAATTGACTAATTATTAAGTGTGCACACTAGGGTTTCATTTAGGGTTTCCCTTTTAGGGTTTCTTGATCTCCTTCATAAATATTGATCTCTTTGTAATAATTGATTCTCAATAATGCATTTTTACTTTGAGGTTTACAGAACATCTTCTTTGGTTTTGCATGTCTTTTGCATGTGACAGGTGATTGCATGCAGGTGATCTTGGTTTCTAACATGGTAACATTTTGTATAGATGACTTTAGATCGGATGATATTAACCTAACTAGGTATCCAGTAAGGTTTAAGCATGAATGATTCTAGATAATATGAAGACCTTGATTTATACATACAATAAAATAAAATAATCAATGAAGATCTCAATCTCTACCTTAATATAAGAGAAGGATCTAATTGAAAGATAATGGCCCAGTAATAAGAAAGGGCTTCAAACCATCTAGAAGAAAGCTACCCCATATATCGCAGGCACTAAAGGAGAACCTAGAAAGTGGAAACTGAATACTATGAAGAAATAATTTCAATTATGCAGCAACTAAAGCAATTCTTATCGATGGAATTATGAAGATAAGCATAAGGTAATCTTGTCACCATTTACAACCAAATCAAATAAAATCGCCTACATGACATTACCAACTTTTTAATTACAGATATTTCAACCAAGAAAGCTTGACAAAATCCCTAGAACACACTTGTTGTTGCAACATGAACATTACAATTGATAATGCAAACTTGTACTTGACACCAACTATTCGATTAAAGACAATTACTCAATGACTACCATCCACATTTTAAAGACTATTAAGAGCAGCATAAATACCAATACCACCTATCACTACAACTTACTTACTCACTTGGCAACTAAGCAACCACACTACTAATAGAGAAATTTTCACAAGATAGAGTGACTACACTTAAAAGATATAGCTCAGCTGCAGAAGAAGTAGGCACCTTATTGGAAAGGTTACCTGCCTTTTTTCAGCAAACCTTCATAGGCCACCATATCTATAAGTACTACTATACCAATTTGAGTGCATAGGCAAATATATATACATGAACGCATATCTAGAATTTTGTAACATTTATATAAGTGTAGATACAACCAAATACACTTAGACACTAATCATGTGTTAGGTACCCTAAGTGGGTGTGGAAAATACATTTACATATTAATTGATGTGCAAAACAATACTTAGGAGATCATCGATACAAAAGTAGGATGAATTCTATAACTCTAATACCCCAATCAATAGCTAACAGATGGAGAATGAAATGAGTGATATAGTTAAAGAAGGCACACACATGTAAGTCAGCATGACACAAGAATTTCTTATCAGAGGCCTGACATAACAGTGGTTGCAAATTTACATTATACTTTTAAAAAATTTATATATATATATATATATATATACGGGAAATCACTAGGCCTAGAACCAATAGAACATCTACTGCTAGGTTTGTGGGCCTACATAAGCTCCAGTGATTCCACCATTGCAACCTTTTGGGAACCTCCCATATTCACATTGTGAGGAATTATAAGCAAACCGCGGGGTGAGGAATCAGTCTTGGGCATGGTCGTGACCCACACTAAAGTGGAGCGATGAGCCTATCACCGCAAAATGAGACATAAACATGTTGTGATAGGATGGACTGATCTAGAAAATAACACAAAATATGCACAACGACAACACAAATATAAATGTAGATAACAGATTTAAATATATTCCCTTTTGCTTTCAAAATATTAAAAAAAATAAAGAGGACATTCTTTGTTCAATAACACAAAATAAACTTAAACTAATTTGGACAGATGTCCAATACATATGGTGCTACTCTCACACCTATTCTATAACTATTGTTGTCAATGCATAGCATCTGCTAAAAAATTCCTTCTGTGTTGTTGTTGTCTTAGCAAAACATTCCATCTTCTGAATATTCTTCTACTACTGCAGGATTAACACTCCAATAGAAAAAACTTGCAACATTGACTAAAAACAATGAATACATTATTTTTGTCTTGCTTGAAATTAGCTAATGATAATGAGCGCTTATTTCAAATTTAAAACTCACCTACATTCATTAATTGTTGCAGGTATACGTTGGTTGCTTCAAGCACAAAAATGAGCACTTCTTTTGAATTTCAAAATCACCAACCAAAGATAAATGTGGAAAGCTACGTTGGGGGCAACTTGAAGGTCTTCATCTAATGTGGGGTGTTGACTAGAGATTATTAAATATTCTAACACTCCCCCTTAATCTGCAAGTCAGCTACTAATCTGCAACTTCCTTTCGAAGCAGATCTTCGAAGCTATCCACAATATCAATCCTATCTCTTAGGCGTTCAAAACTATCTCTTGGTAATGCTTTGGTGAAGATGTCGACGAGTTGCTACTCAGATCTACAATATTGAAGTTTTATCTCACCTTGTTCTACCAACTCCCTTATTAAATGATATTGTATCTCAATATGCTTGCTTCATCCATGGAAGACTGGATTCTTCATCACCGCTATGGAGGATACATTGTCACAATGAATTATCGTGTTTTCAACTTGTTGTTGTAAATCTACAAGGATCCTCCTCAACCAAATAGCCTAACAAGATGTTGCATTTGCAACTATGTACTCTGCCTCTATTGTGTTGAGAGAGACAAATGACTGCTTCTTTGATGCCATGAGATTGCACCTGATCCCATGTTGAAGATATACCCTAATGTACTCTTCCTATCATCTACATTTCCTTCCCAACCACTATCTGTGAAACCATCCAACTTAAACTCATTAGATGTTGCATACAAAATTCCATAACCTGTTGTTCCATTGACATATTTCAAGATCATCTTTCTTGCTTACCAATACATGTCCTTAGGTTCCTCCATGAACCTAGAAATCAAACTTACAACATAAATTAAATCAGATCTAGTTGATGTCAATTACATCAAACTTCCAACCATGCTCTTGTAGAGGGTTGGGTTCACTTCCTTATTACTGTCAATCTTGCACAGTTTCAAACCTGTTGCTATTGGTGTGGGGGAAGGATTGTTGTTATGCATTTTGAACATCCTTAAAATCTATTTGGCATAATTAGATTGTGAAATAAAAATTCCATGCATTATTTACTAAACTTCTATCCCAAGAAAATACTTCAACAAACCTAGATTCGTCATCTCAAATTCATTTTTCATCACTTCTTTAAAATCAATGTAATTTTGTTGTAAGTCTTACCAGTAAAAATAAGATCATCTACATATAAAACAATAATTAAAATTTCACCTTGAAATGATTTGATGTAGAGTGTGGGTTCATTTTTGCTCTTGCCAAACCCATTTCTCAACAAATAGGTGTCTATTCTATTGTACCACACCCGAGGTGCTTGTTTCACCCCATAAAGAGCTTTCTAGAGCCTATACAATTTGTTCTCTTGCCCTGAGACTTCATAACCAGGTCGTTGTTCCACATACACTTCCTGCTTCAACACTCCATTCAAGAAGGATGACTTTACATCCATCTGAAACACCTTCCACTGATGTTGTTTTGCAACTACTATGATTGCCTACACTGTTTCTAGCCTTGCAACCGGTGCATATGTCTCGTCATAGTCTATATCGGGTTGTTGTTTGTACCCTTTCACAACAAGCCTTTTTTTGTGTCTTTCAATCTTCCCTTCATCTGTACACTTGGTCTTGTAAACCCACTTCACTCCAATGACTTGTTTACCCTTGGGTAAATCAGTCAAATCCCATGTTTGGTTCCTCTCTATATGCTCCAACTCTTCATCTATGGCCTTACACCACTTCTCTTCTTTCACTGCTTCCTCAAAATGTGTCGGATCACTATAGGAGAATAGAGAAAAATCCAAATTCTCATCAAAATCAGCATGCATTGTGTTGTCATAAATCTCCCTTACACTTTTTGTCTTTCGTGGAATCAATGATGCAAGTGTAGGGTCCGAGTTTGCTTCTAAGCTGATGCTACTCTGATTCCTAGAGCTATTGTTCTGCCAACTATCAGAGCTGTTTCTCTATTGAATTCTGGCATTGTTACTCTAATGTCTCTATCCAGAGCCATTGTTCTATTGAACACTGTTGGAACTGTTATTGTTATGTTGCACATATTTGGTACTATTCTCTTGAGCTCCCCCTAAGTTGTTGTCAGGAAATTCTTCATCTTCAAGGGGTATTGTGACTGAAATACCCATGGTGTCATCCACCATTTCATCTCATGCTTCATTCTAAATAAAAATAACATATCTACTTATCACAACCTTCTTGGTAATGAGATTGTACAATTTGTAGGCTTTTGACTCCTCACTATAGCCTATGAAGATAAATTTCTCTCCTTTGTCATCAAATTTTTGCCTCTTCTCTTTTGGCATGAATGTATATGGCACACACCCAAAGATTCTTAAGTGCTCAACACTCCATTTGTTGTTAGTCCATGCCTCTTATGGAATCCTATCACATATAGCCTTTGCGGGGCACCTATTCAATATATAGATTGTTGTTGCTATAGCTTCTCCCCAAAATATGTGTGACATCCCTTTTTCTTTTTGCATACTTGCTTCCATATCTTGAATGGTCCTATTTTTCCTCTCGACCACCCCATTTTGTTGGGGAGTATAGCTAGTTGTGAATTTCTTGTGAATGCCCTCATTCCTACAAAAAAATAGGAATTATTTGGAGATTTACTCCCCCCCTCTATCTTTTCTAAGGGCTTTGATAAAATGGCCACCCTCCTTCTCAAATGTTGCCTTAAACCACTTAAATTTCTCAAAGGCTTCCGATTTTTTTTTCAAGAAATAGACCTATATTTTCTGCTATAGTCATCTATGAAATTCATGAAGTATGTGTTTCCTCCTAAGGTGGGGGTTTTCATGGGTCCGCACAAATCTGAGTGCACTAACTCAAGAGGTGCTCTTGCTCTCCTCGAATACCTGGATTGAAATGGTTGTCTATGTTGTTTTCCAAAGATGCAAGCCTCACACTTTCCATCGGGTTCTACAATGGATCCTAAACCCCTAACCATGCCTTTCCTAGACAATAAACTCAAACTTGAAAAGCTTAAGTGCCCATACCTTAAATGCCAAATTTTGGATGGGTCTTTGATGACTATCTTGAATGCAGGCTAATGTTTGACTGCTGACTATTGTGAGTGTCGGCTAACAATAATGTTGTTATCAGTTTGTTGTGTCTGTCACATAAACTATGTGCATCCTGAGAGGAAACATTATGTTTCTCATCATCTGCACTGCAACCATCACTCTCTTGCTACTTCCTCTATCAAATATCTTGCATTCTCCATTCTCCATCAGGATTTTGTAACCATTTTGGACCATTTTTCCAATGCTCAATAGATTATGCTTTATGTCAGGGGAATAATAGACATCCTAGATCTGCTTCCTCTCACCTCTCTTGGTTTGAATACTCACAACACCTTTTCCCATCATGGTAACTTTCTCATCATTTCCAATCTTGATTTCAGTTTTTATGTTATTGTCTATGGAGGTAAAGAATTTTTTGTTACCACTCATGCGGTTGTTGCATCCATTGTCCAAGTACCACTCTTCATCATTGCTACATTCAACAAGGTTGCAAATAATGAATACATTGGATTGTTTGGATTGTTTGTCATTTTCAACCTTGTGCTCATTTGCTACATTAGCATTCTGGCTCCCATGGTCATGTTTCTTCTTCCTACATTCACTAACATAATGTTCATATTTGTGATAGTAATAACACTGCACATTTCTTTCGTCATTTCTCTAAGTTGAACTGTTGTTCTTCTGGTTCTAGTTTGCTGACTATGAGTTGCTCAGCTCATCTGTGTTGTCAGAACTACCTCTTCTATAATTGCTTTTTCCTCTACCTCTTTGACTTCTACCTCTGTTATTTCTCCCTCCTCCCCAACCTCTTCCATTGGTCTAATATTTCAAAGCTTGATCTAGGGAAGGAACAGATTTGTTCAACCGCTGCTCATGAGTTTGTAGTGAACCCATCAACTCATCTACGGTCATCTTGGACAAGTCCTTTGCCTCTTTAATGGAAATGACTATAGGATCAAATCTTGTAGGCAGAGTTCTTAGGATTTTCTCAATAATCCTTTGTTCTTCCATTGTTTCTCCATTGATTCGCAGTTGATTTATCAAGGTGGACACTTTGGTGTGAAAATAAAAAAATGGACTCATTATCTTTCATTTGTAAGGTTTCAAAGTCTCTTCTCAAGAGTTGCAGTTTCACTAACCTCACTTTTTCAGTGCCTTTATAGGTATTTTTCAATATCTCCCAAGCTTTCTTTGCATAGTTTGTTGTTGTAGTACATGGGAAAATAGCCTCACTCAAGGCTGCCTCAATCAAACTGAGGGCTTTTGCATCCTTCATGTGATTGTCTTTCAGTTGATTCTTTTGTGTATTTGAAAGGGCTACAAATACATTTGGGTTTGTGATATCATTGAACCCATTAATGACCAACTCACATAGGTCATTTGCAACTAAGATTGTCTTCATCTTCTTAGCCCATATGTCATAATTTTTTCCATCAAAGTTCGGTGGTTGTTGCCAACCTTTGCTCTCACCTCCTACCATATTTCTCTCATGTCTGAGAAAATAAAATAATTCCTAGATAACCTAGGGCTTTACCCACAATAAACTAAATGACTTACTGACTACCCAAAAAAATAGGGCTCTGATACCAATTGTTGGGAGGCAGGGGTGCAAATAAAATAGAAACAATGTTATGACAGGATGGACAGACCGAGAAAATAACACAAAATACGCACAATGAATGCACAACAACAACACAAATATAAATGCAGATAAAAAATTTAAATATATTCCTTTTTTCTTTCAAAATATTACAAAAAACACAGAGGACATTCTCTGTTCAATAACATAAAATAAACTTAAACTAATTTGGACATATGTCCAATACATATGGTGCTACTCTCACACCTATTTTGTAATTGATGTTGTCAGTGCATGACATCTGCTAAAACATTCCTTCTATGGTGTTGTTGTCTTAGCAAAATATTCCTTCTTCTGAATATTCTTTTACTGCTACAGGATTAACACTCCAATATAAAAACTTGCAACACTGACTAAAAACAACGAATACATTCTTTTTGTCTTTCTTGAAATTAGCTCATGAGAATGAGTGCTTCTTTCAAATTTCAAAATTACCTACCTTCATTAATTGTTGCAGGTATGTGTTGGTTGCTTCAAGCACAAAAATGAGAGCTTCTTTTGAATTTCAAAATCACCAGTCAAAAATAAATGTTGCAGGTTACATTGGGGGAAACTTGAAGGTCTTCATCTGATGTGGGGTGTTGATTGGAGATTATTAAATATTCTAACATGTGATCGCCTGACATACTTGGATGAGGTTCAATATTAGCTAATTTCCAGCGTGGAATATACATGATTTGATTGGAAAAATACCTCAAGGTAAGATGGCCACATGGAATGTCGTACTAATAGGATATACACATAGGGGAAAAGAAGGCAAGATTGGTAAGCAGGTCTTCATATTTTTTTATCAACATTATAGTTTGAATCAAGATGTTAACGTATATAATCAATCTGTCTTAGAATAAAACTATTATCTAGAGGATTCCTTCCATGCATGCTCATGGGGATGGATAAATATAGGATAGAGTTGCAAAATAAAAGGCTTCTAAATTTTTCCAATAAAAGTGTTAGACATGATTTAAAAATCAGAGAGTAACTATAGTAACCAGCAATAAATGTGAAAACCTAAGGCATGAAGGGCAACATAAATCATTCAAACAAACAACCTTATTTGTAATGGCTATCAAAGAAAACTTAGTATTTACTTCATCGATGGAGTGAAGATGGTGAAATATGATGTGGGGTTCCAATGCTAATTAAACACAAATATTCTCATACTAAAATTGTGTGAACTAACAAATCGAAAATGCTAATATGAGAAAATAGGTGTTACCCAATATAGAGGAATCAAAGCATGGAATAACCTCGGTTTGGCGATCGAGCAAGATTAGCAACATAGTTCTGAATGCTTTTGAAATTTGTCTCTGAGGTCTCACCTCCAATTTCTTCCTTCATTCCTTTCATTTTTCATTAATCGAGTTCCCTTCCTTAGATTTTCGTACGATGATAAGAATGTTCCCCTGCATAATCAACAATAGAACTTAATATCTTTACAAACAATTCCCTCTGCCTTTTCTTCCAAAATAGAATGCAAAATCCCCCAAAACCAAATTTTTTTCAAGAAGAGGAAGAATGTGGTTGTACAGGAAAAACCAAACTATCCCAACTAACTAGTTAGTTTTAATTTGTTAATTCAATAGTTAAAAGCAGTTCATTTAAAATCTCAATTTAGGTAAATATGAAATATTTATAAAAAAATATAATAGATACCCAATTTCCACACAAACGTTAAAACCATTTACCGTTTATTTATTTACGCATTATAAGTAATTATATAATTCTAACCTTATAACCTTTTATTTATTTATTATATTATTATTATTTATTCATTTTAGCATTTATTTTACTATTAACTATTATTATATATTTAATTATATTTATATACTTATTTATGAAAGTAAACCTTTTTCTTAGCAATTAATGTTAATGCATAAGACATCCAATCGGCATTTATCAAGCAATTTAAATTAAATAAAAACCAAATGCCAAAATAATTACCTAGCCACTATCTAGGGTCAAAAAGCAAAACCACAAGCAACATTGACTGACCAAACTGACAATACCAATAATGTTGACATACTGACAGGGTATCAAACCGAATACTTATCATCTTCAAGGATAATGGATAAGGTAGAGGGTCAAGTGTTATCTCCGATCAACTAATCCATTAGGTTTCAAGGCATGCTTAGACTTGCCAATTCAGGTGGAGTCGATGCTTGGTACCTACAACCTACAACACACAAAATGGTCATGTATATATATGTAAACAGACACACTGTGAAATCAAATCACAATGTCGTAGGGTACTCACAAGTGAGTGATGTGATACTAACCCTTTCACCCAAACACATCTATAAGAACAAAACCTAGTAATCACATCAACTCATATAACAGTCAACTACATACTAATCGGGATAAAATCAATCACATGATGATCACCTAACAACCATGATAAAAATAATCATATAATGTTGATGATAGGGATAGTCCTCATAATCAATTAAAACCCATATACTAAATGTAACATGTGCATAAAACCTCAAGTAATAGAAGTGTCATCAAAGTATCATCATAGCAATAAGTCCAATATCATATAATGCATCATAATGTCTCATCATGAAAAAGATCAACTATCAACCTATCAAAGAAAAAGTATGAGAGGCACTACATCTTGTAAAGGAATCATGTAATACCTTTCGGATTGTGGGCCAAAATGAAAAATAGCTTTGTTAATGAATAGTCTAAATAGGTTGGATTGGGGTTAAATTTGGCTAATGAGAGCCATAATACATCAAGATACACTTTTGTACATATTTTTATAATTATATATATAGCCATATTGCCTTTTACTGAAGAAAAAAAACTATAGTGAGATGTATATCTCTACCTACTATAATAGAAAAATAGAGCTAAGCAACCCTAACTTTCACAATTATTAATAACTTTGAATTTCATCTTTGTTGTCTAGGGTTTAATTATGTTATTTGATTCATCAATTAATTAAATACTTAGGCATTGTATAAGTGTGTGTTTTCTCACCTTGAAATACCTAAAATATGTCTAAAGGATCATGGGTTGTGGTTACCACTAAGCCCTTTCTTGTTTTTCCACACTATGTGACATTTTAAGGAGGCCAAAATATTAATGAAATAAGTTAGCAATGGATCTCTTGGTTATGTATATACAAGTACACCCATGAGTCAAAAATCTCATCCAAGATTTAAATTATGCACTAAGGATCTAAAATCATGGAAATTAACTATTAACTACATAATACCTATAAGAGTAACCTAGTGGTGGCACTATGCATTATAAAAAAGTATAGGTGTGTCTTGAGAAACATTTTTGTTTTTTCTAAGCAAGTCAATGGAATATTATTTGTTGTATCTTGTATGGTAGGGTTAATTAGCAAGAAAGAGGGAGACCTAGATGTTTATGAGATCGTAGTGTAAAATAGATAAACGTCATTGGAGGTTATTCGCGATCATAAGACAACTATTAGAGGACACATCCTCCTAATTTTACTTATATGGATGGTTTCCATTAAATGGAAGAATTTTTATAGTAATAATAGTTCAAAAACCCACTACTAGGTATGATGGCATAAATCTACAAATTGTAGAATATATTATAAGGCTTGTAAATTTTGACATGAAGTTATATAAATATATATTTTTCTATAAATCAAGTAACAAAGACTAAGATAGTATATTTTTGGAAAATTATCAAATAAAAATATGAATCCTTTTATATACTACCCTCATTTTCAATAGTTTAACTTGTACAAAAATGTACAGCCGTATGTAAAGTCTCTCGATTATAGAGTCCTCAATTAGCCAACTTAAGCAAAGTCTCTCAACTAAACAATATTCATAAAGTAAGTGGTAATATTTTGATTATAATAATATTCTATATATAATAAAATTAAATTTTGGAACTAGATTGTTTAAGTTGAATGAAAAGAAAACTTATAAAAATTTTAATGTTATGGTTTTATTTTGTCTTTTCCTTATAATTTTTAAGTTTTATCATAGATGAGAAATTAGTACTTGTCCATGGAATTATTTGACCCACATACTAATATTTTTGACATGCCTTTTGAGGATTGAGATTCTTTATTTGAAAATTATCTTAATAAGAAATAAAAATCATTTTAACAAGGTAGGGGAAGCGTATGACTCATAAAAATGGGGTCCCATAGTGATTTAACATGCATGTAGCATCATTTTAATAAAATTAAAATTAAAATTTATTGTTTTCTAAAATAAATATAGTATCTATTTTTTAGATTATTTTTTTAAAACATATAAATAATATATTAACATTAATATATTATTTTTATCAATAAATTGGGGGTTCTATTAAGACACTTCCATTTTAATATACATAAAAAACACATACATTTTATAAAATTAATGAAAAGACTTGCCATCAAAACCTCCAATTATAAATAGTGATTTAAATTTTATTAAAGACCTAAACCTTCACCTACCCAACCCACATGCCCCCATATTTCTAATAATTAAAAACCTAAATTCTAAAATCATAATAATTTACTGAAATTGGAATAGGGAAACCAAAGGTGCATGCAAAAATTAGTCTATGACAAGTAGAGATTTGTCATGTTTATTTTTAAAGACATGGGAGAACCAGAATCCTCATGAACATCATTACCAATGTATTTAAGTGGTATAAAAGATCTCACCATCCTCTCAAATAACCTTTCATAGGTTTTTTTTTTATGTACCTAAATTGGACACCAAGCTCCACTTCTACCTTGAACTTGTCTCCATGAAACAACTCTAGAAGAGAATAGAAGTTTGAATCTACATCTTGTGGGACATTAGAATTTGGCATTGGTTGAGAAAAGAAATTGCGAATCAATTTCATTTGAAGGTATTTCTTCAAATGAAGATGAAATTTCATTTGAAGGAAAAAAAAATTTAAAAGACCTTCATTTGAAGGTCCCTTTCTTTTCCTTTTATGGAAATGACTTTTGTTTGAAAGTCCTTTTTATTTTTTCTTGTGAAAATGACCTTCAAATGAAGGTCCTCGAAATAACGTTTTCACCTTAATCGTTTTTTTTTCTCAAAACCTTATTTTTCAAATCCTAGTTTAAACTAATAAATGCAATCAACATGATTGGATAATTTATAGGATAGCAGTCCTTGGAATAATTTCCAAAAAATATAATTTTGAATATATTTAATTTGATTATTATATATATATTTTATTTTCTAGTGAACATAGGTTTTCACCAAACATCAAGATATTTATTCAACATGGAAAATTAAAAAGGAGAGAAAAAATTATTAAAAATATATGCATACTAGTTATTGATGTCCATGTTTCAAAAAATTAATTAATTAATTTGGATATATACAAAAAGAGTTATATGATATGAAATAAACCTATGTCAAAATCATAATTAGTGCCACTTCAAAAAATAAAAAATAAAAAAATGAAACAAAAAAATATGAAAAAATATTTGTGCACGAGATATCAGTGTTACCAATCTATGTTTCATAATTTATAAGTTTATCTTTTTTGTAAAAATGTTATACAATATGGAGTAAATGTCATGCTTTTTAAAATACTATTAATTATAAATAAAATAAATTATCAAAAATCATGTAAAAAAATCATAGATTATTTTTTATTTAAAAAAAAATACATTTAGAATCTACATATAAAATCTCAAAAATCACTAGTTTACAATCATTTTCATATTCTTAACAATTTAGTTGATATGAGTGACAAAAGATGTTCAATTTCAATTAAAAATATTGATTTAAAAGTCCCACTTTGACCAAAAACCAGGACATCCTATAATGGGATCACCTAATGGATTTCTTGTAATTCACTAATGTATAGAGATGAGTTCTTGTAATCAACTAACAAGTTCTCTTTTGGTAAATAAACCATCTAAATTCCCTACCAAAACAATTGAATATCCTCATACAACCCATTCACTACTTCCTCCTCTTCTCCTACCACATTTTCAATGCCTACATCCATAACCACTAATCCATCCTTTTGATCACAGACCACCACATGTAAAATCCAACATCTAACAAATGGGTCTCAGACCTCTCTAAAAAAATATTCTATGATGGAGGTTGAAGATTTGAATTCCCTTTTTTTTCTAATTATCTTTGATCCATGAGTGTTCTTAATGAACTTCAAAGTTTTAGAATCTTGATAGAAAAAATGTTTTTGTGATAACAAATTCATACTATATCATTTTAGAAGGGACCCATCATCTTGCCACTAACTAAATAATTATTTTCTTAGATATTACCTTCACATATAGCCTCACAACCATAATATAACTAACTAAGAGATGAAGACGAGATACAAACTGAGTTTTATAAATACTTTGATGTCTTCTAGGCATGTAACACTGAAGAAAAAATAAGGCATGTAATAATACTCATTTCCTCTACCAAAACTAACTACCAATCACACATATCGTAGTAATTATCTAGAAACAGTCTTTTTTCCCTTGGGACATTCAAGAAAAGAAGAAAGAATTCAAATTTTATGTAACCTTACTCTAATTTTATAGTAATAATATATCAATCTTGAGATAAAGGTGGATTTTTAATAAAATTTCTTAGCCCCTCAAAACTATTACAAGGAGCCTCCTACTCATAATGAGAGATTTAAACTTGTTGAAAGCTTCCATCTAATCACTCACCTTATCCAAAAATCAAAATTGATCTTCCAATATTTCTCAAAATATTTGAAGGCTTGCTACATTCTTTGAATCAATGGAATATTTTCTCCTATACCTTATATAGTTTATAAGCCTTCATAAAATAACTTCAATGCTTCTAATTTAGTGATGATGAATCATGGAGTGTGATTCATATCCTTATGCTCTCTTCTATCTTGGTGATGAATCACAGAGTGTGATTCGAAACGTTGATGCAAAAACTTTGACACAATCTAATCGAGAAACTTGCTACAATAATCTTCATGGATTGTTGTAATTTGTTCTCACTAATTCAATGCTTCTAACATATCTAATTTAGTGATAGTAATGGGTCAAATGAACAACCAATTATCACACACATAAAGAAGAGAACATATTAGAGAATTATCATAATGATCATCATAAAATATATTGAAAAACATGGTAATCAATGCATTGTAAATAATAAACAATGTAGATTTTAAATCTATTTAAGATGGGATTAAGTCAATAAACTTATCAATGAAACAATGAACAAAAAAGTCATTAAATTCAAACCATAACAATAGATATACATGGACAGACCATTTTGGGAAAAACTCCACCACCAAAGAGCTATTATTCTTGCATTAATCTTAAGAATAATATTACACCAATACAAGCCACTCTATATTCTATGGCTCATCAATATTCTAACAACTTAATAATACTCAACATGTATAACAATCTCCATTCTTTAAACAGTACAACTCCTTATGAATACATAAATATTAATAGGCACAAAAAAAGTAGTTTTAATATACCATGGGTGTTGGAAGCAAGCCACACTGAGAGGGGGGTGAATCAGTGTTGTGCAAAAATTAACTTTATTAACCTTTAACTTGCAAGCATTAGGAACACTCAATCATAAAACATAAATAGGAAAATAAACACAACACCATAACAACAAGATTTTTACATGGAAGCCCTATTAGGGGAAAAACCACGGTGGATGGCCAATCCACAATTATGATTTTGAGTATACTCAATATGAAGATTACAAAAGGGGAATGCACTTACATTCAGGCACACTACCTAGAGATCACTGCTTAAAGAAAAGAGGGCTTGTTGTCTAAGAGTTCAGATTAAAACCATTTGAAGATTTGAACTAAGATGATAGCATCTAAAATGCCTAATTACAGTTCCAGATTAAGCACAATAATAGATTTGTTGCCTTATAGACTAATTATGTAATTTTGTTTTGCTTTGCTCATACACACAATACAGATCTTCTATGCGCAAGTGAAACTGCAGTTTATCTCACTTCTACTCTACTATAACTCGCAATTCAAACATTAACACAACATATACATCATACAAAATGATACAAACAATCATGTATATATCCGCAACATAGGATTCATTTACACATTGTTGGCTCCAGTAGAACACAAAAAAATTACAACTGTCGGCTCACATAATGAGAAATATGCAATGCATACCCTTAATGGTCGGCCAGAACTTGGCTAGGACCCAAAAAAAGATATACAAGCATAGAGATGCTCTATTAATTAGTTCTCATACATCTATGACAATATATTCATGAGGTCGGCCTGAATACAAGAAAAACTAAGAATACGCAAACTGGATCTTCTAATTTCCATACGAATTGATACGAGCCACTGCGCTTCAATATCAATAGAGATAATACATCAATAATCATTTCCTGAGATGCGCAACACAAAATGATAACCTGAAATCTTTGCATAAATTGACGACCGTTGAGTTACTGGATACTATGTTCTACCTTGTTGATTTTCAATCTATCTGCCAGTATTCTCGAATGAGGATATGCATACATGATCAACGCATAGGGTTTCCATCAATGACAACACCAGATGACAGTTGTAGTGTTGTTTTGCCAATAGTGGGCACTAAAACCATGTGCCAAGAAAATAACACAAAAAATGCCCAAAAAATAACTCCAAGGCCTTAGTCCTTCAATTTTCATGGAGAATGTAGTAGTCCTCAAAAGTATCCAAGCACACAATTTTTCCACATAAGATCATGCTAAATCCTAACAAAATATATCATTACAAATTATTCACTACTCAATTTAATAGCAAGTGACAATTGTAGGTATATAGACACTCTCTACACATGAATCCACTAGTGGCTATTGATCACCATCAAGTAGTTCAATACATAGTTGAATGCTTCCTTTGTAAAGGTAATGTATGCATGAACAATTTATTTAATGCATATATTTTGAATGCCCAATCCTTGTGCTAATATCTAGTGCCAACAGCCCCTAATCTCTTAATATTGTACACATATAGATACACTCAATATTATGCAGCTTCTTTACCCTATACAACTTCCATGAGAAAAACCCATTAGTGGCCTAACATTGTTCACCTTCCAAAGCAATTGATTCAACTATTGGTGTACCATTTAAATTATATAAATGGTAATTGTTAATATTTGGATACATTACCAAACCAATTATGGTTATGTTTTATTAACACATCACTAAAGATGCATGAGAACAAAGAACTATGGGGAACCACCAAGGCACATAGGATCAAAACCAAACAACGACTTTGAGAATTATGTATGTGAATGACTATATACACCCAGCAATGAACTTGCATGCACAACCTCAAAATTCAATGTGCTTAGATAAATCATACTAAAAGTCTTACAATAGAGAAACTGATGTACGAGAGCAAGAACCTACACACAAAACACAACCAAAAGTAAACAAAGAAAAGTGAGCAATCAAATCCTTGTACATCAAAAATATCTTTCAGTGATGCAACATTGCGTGACCTTTAAGATGCTCCTACATCAAAAACCTTGAACAACAAAAATAATTGAGTTCATGTTCAACTTTATGATTGATAAGACAACCCAAGTCAACATAAGTTTGCTTTAGAAATCTAAGTCTTCTTCTAACCCCTTACCCTTCCAATGAATGAGGTATTATTTATACTCATTCTATCAATTCTTCTTTACAATGCATATCTCAAATCTATGTAGTCTCATCCTGCTACTTTTCTAAAATGTGTACTTTCTAATTCACCTCTCCTAGTTCTTATAAATTGTCTTTGGAACTCTGTGTATGATAGATCATAAGCATTGAAAATAGCCAAGATATATATTCCTTCAAGAAACTCAATTTTGTATGTACTTTCTAAAAACTTGTACAAAATCGTGCAAGGACCAATCTTCTGGTACTTCAAATTATTTTATGTTTATATGAAAACCTTTCTTTCTCTAAATGTGTCAAGAACAATTTCTGTCAAAATATAGTTTTCCTTTCTAACATTCATTTTTGAGCAACTTATATTTTATATTGCTCTCTTCCGACTATCTATTGATATGTGCATGACCTTATTTTATATTTTTTAGAATCTTATTGCTAAAATGATTCAATTATCACCTTCGAACTTCAACAAATCTATAATACCCTTTGAAGATGATCCATACACCACTTGAAATGGTGTCCTTTCAATAGAACTGATTACTATTTGTATGTAAACTTTAACATATACCAACAAAGAGTCCCATTGAATAGGTATCTCTCCCACAAAACATCTTAAGAGATTATTGAGATTCCATCACATATAAAAGTAGTTCTTGTCTCCCACGTTAAAAGTTTGGAACTTTTCATAGCATGGACCAGCTATGAGTGGTGTAAGAGAAATGCATCGTAAAAATCAGAAAAGGAAAATGGGACCATCTCCACGCGTAGAACAAAACATAACGCATGCAACGTTACACAAACTTTAAGTAGCTGGTTATAACATTCTCTTTCCATTCTGTGGCTTCTGCGCTTTGGCCGGTTGGAACATCCATTATCATGGTTCCTCGTAACTTATTCCTTCACTAATGTGTTCTTATCTTTTGTGGCTTTCAATTTTTTACTTTCAGCATTCTAAAATTTTGTAATGTCATGAATGAGGATATATTTTCTTTAGAAGTATCGGATTTTAGTAATTCTAATGTGTTCCTATCTTTTGTGGCTTTCAATCCTTTCACTTTCAACATTTTACTTTTTTGTAATGCCATGGATGAGGATATATTTTCTGTGAAGGTGTTTATATTATTTATGTCTTTTTTTTTCATAGAGTTAGTTAATGTTTGTCTTTTTCTTTTAGATTCATTCATCTCACTTGTTCATCAATATAATATTGGTTCTATATCTTCAATAATTTGTGATAGTGATGAGCAAGCATCTAATGAGGATTTAATTAATGCTATTGATATATCTTGTCTAATGGATATTGAAAAAGTTATACCTTTGTCACTTATTCATGATGTTGTAGCGTCTTGTGATGATATCCCTCTTGCATATCATGCTATGTCTATTTACATAGATTAATGTTCATTTGAAGAATTGACTTGTGATGATCATTCTTTGACATCTCATGTTAGTTTTATGAATGCTCATGATAATATTTTACCTAGTGATATTACATTATGATGCTAACCTCTTAGCTTCTCATGTGGAGGTTATTGATGTTTTTTGTTCATTACATGATATTGTTTGTCTTAATGATGATTTATTACATGATGACTTTTGAAGGATGCATCCCTCCACATTAAGTTATTATTTCTTGCTAACTATGAGAATTTAAATGATGGCATCTTATTGGTTACCAAGTTTAGAATTTATGAGTAAAGAAGAGATTTGCAATGGTTTGATTCATCATGGTTCTATTATTCATCTATGAACTCGGCACATATTTTTTATTGCTTATTTCTCTTCCCTTGGTGTGCTTGAGTATAGTATAGACTTAGTTGAGGACATAAAATCCTAGCTAGAGGTCAAGATGTTCCAATTCAACAACCAAATTTATCTCCTAATTGTAATAACATCCTAGCCTCTAGCTAGGATTTTATCCCTTTGAAACTATCAAAGCGAATGCAAAGAGGATAATAAGAATAGGAGTGATTTAGATGATGGATCCAAAATTCTTCTCAAGATGATACAAATACCTTTGTTGTGGCGTTGGCAACACATGCACCAAAAGGTATGTGGTTGATAGACTCAAGAGCTTCCTTCCATATGAAATCCCATTAGGGTTGGATTTTAAAGTATGAAGAATATGATGATGGGAAAGTGTACCTTCATTATGATTCTCATATGAGCATAGTTAACTATGGTAGAATCTTGATTTTCTTCCTACATGGATGAGTGAAAATAATCAATGGGGATCTATAACATATCTTGATTTTTTCACAAAAAATACAAGTGTATGTTATTTTCTCTAGTGGAGGGTATACATGGTGCAAGAAGCTATGGTACTCACCAAGGGTGTATATGTGGGAACCCTATTTCATTTGGATGCAAACATTGTTCAAAATAATATTTCTTGTATTCTTATAGTGAAGAGATCTACAAAATCAACAACTCTAATAGAAGAAGCAACAATAAAGAGGAGTGGTGTATTTACCTTTAATGGTCATCATTTTTTGGGACCTAAGAAAGGTAGAGAATATGTTATATAGGTGAGAATAATATATGTACCCTAAAAAATAAAAATAATGTTTAGGGGTTGAATGATTATACTCTTGAATTTAATTTGTTTGAACAGTATATATATGGTAAATGTAACCATGTTTATTTTTTATTCTAGTTCTTCTAAATCTTTTGGGGTTTTGGACTTGATTCATTGAGATGTATTTGGTCATCTTAATATTACTTAAATATTTTATTTTTACTATGTCTTTTATTTATTATTATTATAGAAGGACATGGGTGTATTTCCTCAAAATTAAAGCTAAATTCTTCAATTATTTTAAGGATCTTTTAGAAAATCAAAGTAGTAGGGAGATTAAGGTGTTGAGGAAGTTAATAATGATGAATTTTATTTTGTAGATTTGATCAATTATATAAGGAGCATGGAATTAAGAGACATAAAATGACTCCATACACCCCTTAGAAAAAGGTTGTTGTGGAAGAAATGAAGTAGATGTTGATGGAAAGGGCTAAGAGTATGCTTGGTGGAGCTAGCTTGGAGTAGAATTTTATGTCAAAGTAGTTTCTATACAATTTGATTAGCAAGTCTCCTACACTAGCTCTTATTAGAAATACCCCTATGTAGGTATGGATAGAAAAAATATTGTAATGAAATGACTTCAACCAAAGAAGAAGATAATAGAAAATATTTTATGAATACTCAATAATAATATGTCACTTTGAGGGGTAAACCTCCAAAAGTAATCCATTTTTAGGAGGTTTCCTCCAATAACTTCTTAAATAAGAACATGATACACAACATGATGATAATAAACTAACCAGTAGTACTTTGTATGTATACCATAATTTTTCCACGGATGTCACCCAATCCAACATAACTACCATGGCTTCACATATTTCATCTTCTACTTCCATGTCTTCCTCTGTAGTATAATCAACATTTTATGTGGATTCTTCAAGACTTGAAGTCTAGTCACTACAACCATGTTTTATAGTTGCAAGATTATTTTATTTTTCTAGAATTTCATAGCTAGGATTTTCACATATTTCACAAAGTTCTCCATCCCTACCCTATTTCCTTGAGCTTGCAAATGTATTTTTATAATTAAAATTTTAATCCACGCTAGAATTTACAACAAGAAGCTTTTATCCTTTCAATTATCTTTTTAATTATAACATTCAAATTTTGTGAGGAGAATTATTAGAAAATAAAAATAACTCATGTATATTTTTATTTTTCTTTGTTCATTTCTATAAAAATAAGTACCTTCTATTTATTCTCTAATTAAGATTTTAATTAGTTTTTATAAATTAAAAAGTTGAAGTTGAAATTCTCGATGGAGTTCTAATTTTAAATTAAAATAGAAAGGAATTTAAATAAAATAATGGTAGAAAGAAAATTTTAAAATAAAATAGGAATGGTTATAGGATAACTTCATAGAAGGAAGAAAGAAGAGGTTTTAAGGATAAATTAATAATATTAGAAATATTGTATACCTTAGAATATTTAAGAGAAATTATTTTAGTTTAATGATGAGGGATTTTTTAAAATGGAGAATGTGGGAATTTATTAATAGATAAGATTTTAAGAATGTTGAGAACTAAATGATATTTAGGAATGAAAGAGAATTCAAAGAGGATAAAAAGAAAAGGAGGATTGATTTGGATTATGTGTCTCAAAAAGTCTTCTCAAGATGATACATATGCCTTTATTATGATTTTTTATGGATTTGGCAACACATTTATCAAAAGGTGTGTGGTCGATAGACTCTGGAGCTTTCATATGAAAACCTATTGGGATTAGTTTTAAAATTATGATGAATATTATGGTGGGAAGTTTTACTCTTGTGATGACTCTCATGTGAGCATAATTAACCATGGTATATTCTTGGTTTGATTCTTAGATGGATGAATGAACAGGATTAATGGAGATCTATATATCTCATGTGTTGTCACAAATTGCAAGTGTATGTTGTGTTTCTATAGTGTAGGGTGTAGATGGTGCAAGAAGTTATGGTGCTCATCAATGGTTTCTATGTGGGAACTTTATTTTAGTTGGATGCAATCAATTTTCAATACAGTATTTCTTGTATTCCTATAATGAAGAGATCTATAAAATCAAAAAATTTACCATGAGAACAAGTAATTAAGAGGAGTGTTGTTTCTATCTCTAGTGGTTGAATTATTTTTGGGTACCTAAGAAAGTCTTTTCTCTAGAGAATAGGTTACCTACAGAAAAGATAATTCTATGGAACTAGAGAATGGGCCATATACATGAGAAGGATTTGTGTACCCTAAAAAATAAAAATATTATAGAGGGGTCGAATGATGAAAATCTTGAATTTAGTTTTTGTGATGACTATCTATATATGATAAATAAAACCATGCTAGTTTTTGTTCTAGTTCTCATAAATATTTGGAGTGTTGGATTGATTCATTATGTAACATCCATCTCCTTCTCACAAAGAAATTACCATGAATTATTTACCAAGTAGTTAATAACTAACATCATAGGTAAAATGAGGTATAAATTTTTTCTTTTAAAAATGGAATATGCATCTGCATAACTGATGAACCACCAAAAATAAAATAGGGAAAGAGGATTCCCCAATAGGCTCCTAGGGTTTTTCACCTAGAAGCTTGGTTGGTGCAATGCCTCTTTCGCACTAAGTATTCTTGGTGTTCATTCAAAACTAGGGGCTTGGAATAGGTGTGATGTGTGTGGAATTCCCTAAATGCTATAAACTGAAAAATAGAAATTAACTATCAATGTAAAACTACCAAAATGAATTATGCTAGAAAACACATTGTGATATGCAAGCACTAAACTAAACAACCTATGAAAGCTTATGAAACAAGATAGAAATCTGTAAAAATGGAAGTACGCACTTTGAAAATGGAAGAGGCTGGAGTGATGACTGTAGATGTCCTAGAAATTTTGCAAAATCTAACTTTTATGCCTAGCAGGACACTTGTGCCAAGTTGGGCGACCTAGTCCTTTCTCGAGGTGATTTCAAAAAACTGTTTTGGGACCTATTTCAGTCAAATGGGTATCTGGATCCATAGAAATATCTAAAAAATATGCACAGTGGAACTAGGCTGCCACAACTGGGGGAAGTATCCCTTTTGCCTTTTTTGGAAATCTGAAGGTGGAAACGAAGGCTCTTGATTTGCACTTTCTATTCCTCCAAGTGTTCAAACCAGAAATCTTGATTTTCAGCCTAAAAGAGACTTTTTGCAGATTTTTTTCCCTAGCCAACATAGAGGTGCCTTCAACAATATTTCAATCCATCCTTCAAGCCTTCAAAATACCTAATTTTTCCAACACACAAAGAGAGAGAAGAGAATGTTGATTGTTAAGGCAATTTGCCTTGGTCAAACCCCTTTTAGATAATTAAATCAAATGATGAAACAAGATAAGAAAGAATGAAATGTAAAATAATGGACTTAGTACCTTGCCATTATGTTAGATCTTGAGTTGCAGCAACAATGGAGAAAGATTCGACCCTTGAATGCTTCAAAAATGTGTCTTGGTGACTTAGAATGTAGAAACCCTAGCTTGCTTGAGAAGAGTGGAGAGTGAATGAGAGAGTTCTGAATGAATAATGAATTAGGGTTTTGAGGATTATTTATAGGCAGTCCACCTAAAACACATGTCATTTGATCCTCAGGGCCGACATGAAGGAGAAATAAACTAAAACCTTAACTTTTCTCATACAAAACCCCAAAAATAGCTCCAATGGGACTAGGTCGCCACCTTGGGCGACCTAGTCCACCTAGATAGGACTAATTCTCCCAAATGGGTGACCTAATCCCATAGGGGCCCTTTTGCTAGTTGGATTTTCTAGGAGTAAAGAAATCGGGTTTATATGATGATTTTATCAGATATTTGATCAAATTAAGCCTTGGGATGCACAATAAGGGGTCATAGGGGCCTATAAATGATGATGAAAAGGGTAATTAAAGGTCCAAAATCCATAGGAAAGGGCCCAAATGAGTGAAAAGTGTCAAGGCTACACTTTTTGGTGACACATTTAGCCCCCACTTTGGTGAGAGGATGAACTTGCTTCAAACTCACACTAAAGTAGCCATGTGGAGATAGTAAAGGATGACAAAGATGAAGAAGGAAGTCAAGCCCCCAAGATTCAAGATTCTAAGTCAAGTAGAAACAAGTGCAAAGGGACACATTCAAGGGTGAATTATTTGTAGAAAAATGAGATACACGATCGTGCAATGACAAGAACTAAAAGAAAGAAGAACGAGGTGGAAAAGATGCACTCACTCTAGGGCCACAGAACATTAGGTCATCCACGGGGTGAGTTGTCCCAAAGAAGTGGTTTAGTGAGAAATTCATGCTAGTGTGTTGACTTCCCACCGTATAATGAGAAATTCATGCCAGTGTGTCTGCTTCCCATTATACTAACCATACCAAAGTTACCTCTTTGATAAGGCACCACAATGCTTGTGTAAATGCTTTTGAATTTGAAATTATGTACTGAAGATTTTATTGAAGGGGATTTTGCTTTGTTCATGCGAGGTATTCTTCTTAGGGAGAATTTATGCCTAATGTCTCCAAGAGAGGAAAATTTGAGGTGTCAGATTTTTATCCATGGGATGCCTCATTCGCATCAGGCCAATTCAACTAGTCGTACACTCTTGGAAAGCATCAAACCTAATGACATCACCAAGAAGAGGACACATCACAAGGAAAGAAAAATCATGCCAAGGAATTTTGTAAAAAGATGACCTCTATGAATTCCCCCACTTTAAAGTGGTTGCTACACCATCTCTATGATAAATTATTTTAAAGTATCCAAGGATAGGTGAAAGAAGACATGAGAGCTTGTTCAGAAAGCCCTATGCCAAGTCATATGTTTATGAATTAAGCTACATCATGAAGAGGGATAGTATTTCACATGCGGGTCAAATTTAAGACATGTTGTCCACATCCCAAGATTTCTCTTATATGTTCATGAAAGTTTAACAAGTAGTCAAAGGAGACAACAACAAGGGGCGTACAGAGACAAGGATAAGGATACTTAACCCTAGCCCCCACTTAGTGCAGGACAAAGGTGAGCCTGGAATGGATGATGGTATGCTACTCCTTGCAATGGATGCAAAACATGCAATAGTGAGTATGATATGATCCTACAACTATTACATGGAAAGGAGTAGCAACTAATGTTATTTATGTGGGTAAGGAAACAAATTTTTGACAAAGTTGGCCTTGATGGTATACACTTTTTTAGATATGTAATTAATGTCATTGTAACTTGGGTGACCTGTGAGATGTTGTTCGTAGGTGGGTGAAGGTGTAGAGAATTCTTAGGAGGTCCAATAGTAAATGGGGATTTAATGGACACTTGTGTATGCATAACTTTAGCGGGGTTGGGTTGATGTATCTCTAACAAAGGGCAGTTGAGTATCATCATTTTACTATTACCCAAGGAAGACACATTACTATTTCTTGAAAGGAGTGCAACCATGTTGTCTTCTTCTACCTTGATGCTTTCCATAGTAGGAGAGTGTGTAGGAGAACTAAAAAAAATATTTTCAAGACATTCATTGTTTGGTTCTACATTATTGACTTCATCACAAGTAAGGGAATGATCGATGGTTGGAGTGTCTTGTGTCATAATATTCTCATCAAGTAGATATTTTAACACCATAATATCTTTTTCACTAATAGGAGAGATATTAGGAGAGGGGGAAAGTGGATTTTTGTGATTGTTGATGGTTGCATTCTTTTCCTCTAAGGTGTTATTCTCTTGTGCCATAGTAACTATCCTAAGAGGAGAGCTTTTTGGAAAGTGATAAACAATAGGTCTATCACATGGCATGATTAGAGTTGGTAAAGTAGCTTCATCACTCATAGGAGAGGCAGTAAGAGAAGGATAACTAGGAATTAGATGGTTACCAATGATTGGACTTTGTTGTTCAAATAGACCCTTCCAAATGTGAGGAACATTAGGAAGGAGAGAAATAATTCTATAACTCTCAATCATTGGATTGCTTGATACCAACATATCCTTATTTATGAAATCATGATAAGAAATAGGGGAGGTATTGGGAGATGATTGAAGACTAGGTAAGGTAGTAACCATGATTTTAGCTTTATGTGTCATAAGGTCTTTGCAAGGGGGAGGAGGAGGAAGACAAGAAAGACCATCATGATCTTCAAAAATTGTGTCTTCTTTCCACAAGATACCTTTGTCACCAATGGGAGAGATATCAGGAGAAGAACAATTATGACTATCATGATTATCGATGCTTGCATCCTCTTGGGTCAAGTCTTTAGTGGATGAGCTAAGTGAGATGAAGTCGTCAATGGATTCATCTAACATGTCAAATTCATCACTACTGAAGGCTTGGCTTGATGTTCTAAGGTTAATCATTTATTTGTTTTTTATTACAAATGTAAGTTGAACTAAGGCTGAAAATAAAAAGTGAAAGAATCTAATTCTATCCATAATTACAATGAATATAGATTATGCTAATCCTAATGATTAAATGTAATAAAAGCTATGAAAACTTAAAATACAATGCAACTTTTCAAATTTAAAACAATGTAATTTGTTGATTAGACTAGAAAGAAAATGTTGTGAATGCAAAATGGTATTTAAGAAATGCATGAAATGGACCAGTTTAAGCTAGATTGAGTAAAATGCATGTAACAGAAAGGAAACCCACTGATAAAATTAGATAATGGCACAAAATAGAAGCATAAAAACAGGGTTTTCACCTCTGTAAAGGACAGTTTCAAGGGCCTAAAGGGACTAGGTCGCCCAGAGTGGCGACTTCATCCTCCTAGGGATTTTTTTAGAATTTTCAAGCTTTGTTGTTTGATTTTGATGGTTTCTAGGTTGTATTATGTAGACCTAAGATGAAAATGCAGAATGTTGATGCTTTTGAATGATATGCAATGCAAAAATGCAAGCTAGATGAGCTTTTCACTAATGCAAATTTTAAAACCCTAGAATTCAAAGTAAACAATGCAAAACGTAATGCAATGAAAATCTAGGATGATAAAGAATTCCAAATCAGAGAAAAGGGGATTCAAAATTCAGGTTCACCAAAATGTAACACAATTTTTGGCACCTTAATGCTTTCTTATGCTTCTAGGGTTTTCACCTAAAAGGAGAAAGATGGGTCAAAATGCTAATGTTACATTCAAGATTATGTGTTAATGGGGGTCTGTATGTTTCTAACTATGATTTCTAAGTGAAATAAATTGAAAGAAAGATGGCTTATTGATACTAAATCTAAAGAATGGCATAGTGTTGTATGCAAATATTTACAAAATGACCTAAAAATGTAAACTTTAAAAAAACAAAAAGTTGGAAATGAAAGAGGTGCTCTTGGAAGTGTGTTACAGACTTGGAGGAACTTTGAAATTTTTAAAATACTAATTTGTATGTCTGGCGGGACACTTGTGCCAAGCTAGGCAACCTAGTCCTTTTTTGGGGTGATTTTAGAAAACTACTTCGAGGCCTATTTCAACCAAATGGGTATCTAGATCTACAGAAATCTTTGAAAAATATGCACAGTGGGACTAGGTCACAACAACTAGGGGAAGTGTCCCTTTTTCCTTTTCTAAAAATCTGAAGGTGGAAACGAAGGCTCTTGATCTGCACTTTTTGTTCTTCCAAGTGTTCAGACCAGAAACCTTGATTTTTAGCCTAAAAGAGACTTTTTGTAGATGTTTTACCCTAGAAAATAAAGAGGTTCCTTCAAAAATATTTCAATCCATCCTTCAAGTGTTCCAAAATACCTAGGTCTACCAACACACAAAGAGAGAGAAGAGAATGTTGATTGTTAGGGCATGGGGGTTTGCCTTGGTCAAACCCCTTTTAGATAATTAAATCAAATGATGAAACAAGATAAGAAAGCATGAAATGTAAAATAATGGAATTAGTACCTTGCCATGATGTTAGATCTTGAATTTCAGTAACAATGGAGAAATATTCAACCCTTGATTGCTTCAAAATGTCTTGATGACTTAGAATGTACAAACCCTAGCTTGCTTAAGAAGAGTGGTGAATGAAGAGTGGAGATTGAATGAGAGAGTTGTGAATGAATAATGAATTAGGGTTTTGAGGCTTATTTATAGGCAATCCACTTAAAACACCCGTTATTTGATCCTTGAGGTCAACATGAAGGAGAAATAAACTAAAGTCATAACTTTTCCTACATAAAACCTCGAAAATAGCTCCAATGGGACTAGGTCAAAACCTTGGGCAACCTAGTCCACCTGGACAGGACTAATTCCTCCAAATGGGTGACCTAGTCCCATAGGGGCCCTTTTTCTACTTGGATTGTCTAGGAGTGAAGAAATCGGGTTTATATGATGATTTTATCAAATATTTGATCAAATTAAGCCTTGGGATGCACAATAAGGGGTCATAGGGGCCTATAAATGATGATGAAAAGGGTAACTAAAGGTCCAAAATGTAATACCCCTCCGTTTTGCTTCTTTTTCAAGTTGCTTTATGCTATGTTTGGTTGCAATTACTTTGATACTGGATACATTTTGTTATAATGTTTTGATTGCTACTATTGAGTGACAACATTATTGTGGGATGTAGTTATCTGATTATTGTTTCACATGTATTAGGGATTAATGATGTTGTAGAGTTAACATGAGATGTTATTATGAGATTATTGGAATTATGATGGAAGTGTCAATTTCGATGAGTGTATTGGTGAAGAGGACGGTTTCGCATCACTCGCTTGCGAGCGCCCTGCGAATCCGTAATTTCTTCTTCACGGTGTGTATTATACGTTGGATATATTGTATGATGTTGTTTACTTGGTTGCAGGATTGCAGGTACATGACATCGACTCCACCTGGTTTCACAGGTTTGAGCGTGTCGATCCAACGGTTAAGTTGAATGGGAGATAGTAGCTAGGTAACATGTGTCAAGTTTACACCCTAGCCTTAGTGTGTCGTCAGTTGTGTGTGTCGAGTCATTGTCTGGTCTTGCTTTGATGTTATTTAATTCTGAAGAATTCTTAATTTGGAAATAGATATTTAGAATAATTGCATTTAAATCATGTTGATGGTTATTTAATTTAAATAATGCAATGTGGATAAAAGTTTATATTTAAATTAATTAATTATATTTAAATTATTTAATTAATTAAATTTAATCCAAAGGGGTTGAGTTTAGTTATTAAATAATTAAATTAATTAATTAAACGTGATGCAAGAGAATAAAAGGAAATAAAAGAATTAGAATTAATTTTGGAATTTAATTCCAACGTGTGAGAATTAAATTAGAAATTGTAATTAAATGTTTATTTGAGAAATTGGTTGCAACTTTGGAAATTAATTTATTATTTGAAATTGAAAGTGAAATTGAAATTTGAAATTGAAAGTGAAATTGAAATTTGAAATTGAAAGTGAAATTGAAATTGAAATTGAAATATCTAATTTGCATGTAATGTGAATTAGGGTTGTAAATATTGAAATTGAAATATCTAATTTGCATGTAATGTGAATTAGGGTTGTATTAGGTATTTTTGATTTATAAAGAATACATGTTTTAATTTTAGGGAAGAAAAATCTTTTAGAAGGAAAAAAATACATTTTTACAGCAGGGAAGAAATTTTGGAAAATTTGCACAAGGGTTTGAAGAAAGTTTGATTGTAGAATTGATTGAAGGAAAGATTGTTTGCATTTGTTGGATTCTGGATTGGATTCTTTGGAGGATTGAAGAAAATTCAGGAAATCTTTGGAGGAGGCTTGCATCAGAAATTCATCTCTTCCTGTAGCTTCTTGTACAAGGTTTTTCTCTTTGTGTTTTATTGTTCTTGATTGTTTTTCTTTAAAATAGTAGTGATTAAATATTTGTCTGTCAAATCTATTTTTGAAAATAAATTTGATATTAGAAGAAAAGAATTAAACAAAGTTACAGCCTTTGCTTGTGAAAATTCTTGAGTGAAAATTGTGAAAACCTTAGTTGAATTTAAATTATTTGGGAAAATCGATTTTGTTGTTATTGAAATCAAACATAGAGATTGAACAATGCATTTAGAATGTTTTTAGAAAATGAAACCCTCTGTTTATTATTAAAAATCGGATTTTAAAATCTGCAGTATAGTTATAATTTTCATGGTAAAATGGTCTAATTGCGTCGCCTATAACTTCACTTTCAAAAACTAGGTTTTCAGGAAATTTAAAAGGTTTTTTCATTTTGAAATGTTCTTACTCCTGTCCAAAAATCGTAAATACCCAGATCGTAGTTTTTGAGTTATGCTTGAAACATGAGACTGTTGTTAAGTTATTTTCTCATGGCTGTTCTGAAAGTAAAATAATAATAAATTGATATTTATAAATATTAATATTTTATGTATTGTTATTATAATATTAAAATATTATTTAATATAATATTTTATATTATAATATATAATATTAAAGTATTATATTTATTTATATTATTTTAAATAAAATTTGTATATTAGATTAGTGGAATTAAAATTATAAACGTATGAGAGATTATTGTTTATTTTAAAATGGCATGTTAAAATTTAATTGAAGGAGTTAAATATTTGATTTAAAGAATGCAATATATTATTGAATAGAGATTTAAAATGGATTGATTAGTGTATATGGAAAATGGATAGAGAAACAATATGTTATTATATTAAAGTGATTGAATGTGTTAAATAGAAAATTGAATGAGATGTAAGATTTGGTTAGGAAATGGAAAGAGTTTACTTCCATGGATTTGTGTCGATTTAAAAGTAAATTAAGAAGTTGTTTTATTGATGAGGTAATCAATTATGTTATTTAATTAATTTCTATTTAGATTAATTGAATTATTGTGATTGGATTATGAAAGAGATATGGATTTAGCATATCCAAAAGTAGTATCTTCCTCATGATTATCTTAAAGGATTTAATTCTCTGTATTTAGTAAAGGGAAGTGAGTTTAATTGTTTTTAAATTTCCTATAATGAAAAGGGAAATAAGGGTTATGATTATTTTAGATGATCTAGTTATCGTGTCTTTGACTTTGTCAACACTACCTATTGAATGAGTATGGATTTAGGAAATCCAAATATTAGATTTGATTGATGACTTGAATGCTTTTGTTGCTATGTCGTCAAGTTGCATTGTTGGTTTTGGGATTTAGTGTTAGTCCTAAATTATAAGTCTTCCAGAAGAACTTAGAGGATAAGGGTTGTTGAATCTTTATGCCATCCAGTTGTTTTCCCTTGGGTAGTGCATGTTCAGTTTTACCTGGTTTTCATGAATGGGGATGTTTGCACCTCCTTGGTTTAGGAGCGGATTATGGGATCCGTGTCTCCTTGTATGGAGTGACCTTGTTATGTGGTTTCATCTTTTACCTCCTGAAAGGAGTGGACTATGTGTTTGTTGCCTCCAAGATGTTTGGAGTGAGTTCTATTATTTGTATCCTCCTTGTGTTGGAGTGGATTATGATGCCTAGTTGGTATGCACTTGTGGTTCCCTTGGTGGATTGTTTGGGTGTTGTCGAATAGAAGAGTGGCTTCTGTTAGGCCAGAGCCCAAAGAGGTAAACTGGATAACCTTCAGGAGTGATTTAAACAAGTGATAATTAAAATAATGTACTTAGAAGATTAGAACTAACTTCTCACTAATCAAGATAATTTTACCTCACTCATAGACACAAGGGCTTGTTTAGACTTGGGATGAGTGGGAAGGCTTGGAATGGCAAGATCAACTATCTTGTTCTTGCGAGAGGTAGTTGATTCCGCATGAGTGAGTATGAGTGTCGGGATTCGGTTGAGGCCACCAGGATTACTTGTGCCGAAGCCTATGAAGAATGCCCATAGGAGATCTCATGACAAACCTTGCAATGACACTCTATCTATGACAACTGTTGTTAATTATTTTATATGTATGGTTCTGTGAACATACTTGATCTACTTTATTTCTGGAAGCAATGTGACCTATGTCAATGATGTTGGAGTTGTACTTGATTTGTATTTGTATTGTATTTGATTTGTACTTGAGTTGTACTTGATTTGTAATTGTATGGTGAATGAGTTGAACTTGTTAATTCATTTGGTTGGTTATAACAGTATGAGTCAGTTTGAGTCTGCCTTTGGTTAGAGGTAGTAGAATCTTTGTCCATGTTACTTTGTTACTATCTCCTAGCATGGGGGGTGGGCCTTCGGGTACCACATTGGTAGGGTGGAACATGCACCAAAACCGTTGGGTCCCCATCGATCTTTAGTACTTGGTGGCGAGACATCCAGATGGACAGCTCGTGGTTCTTGTTGTATTATCTTGCATTGTAATATTTCACTTGTATAAGTTATTTTATCCCTCTTATGTTTATGAGGTGACATTATGTAATTGTAATCTTATGTACTACTGTCTCATTCTGGGAATGAGTGATGTAACTATTGGTTTAAGATAATGTTTATGAGATTGTATCTTGGTTGATTATCTTATTATGCTATGTGGTATTCTTATGATGTATGATGTTTATTTCATACAGTTCATTCTGCTATGGTTATATGTAATATGTATATGTGGGTTAAAGTAATCCTAACCTTGTAGCCTTAGAGGTTGTTGTTAATTAGTAAGTGAATGTGTATGTTAAATGCACTTTATAAAAAAAAAATTGGTTCGATTATGATGTTAATTGCATCTTCTTTTAAGGTTACTTGGTAGGGCATTACACAAAATCCATAGGAAAGGGCCCAAATGAGTGAAAAGTGTCAAGGCTACACTTTTTGGTGACACAACTGATTTCACAAAGATATAACAAATCATCTAATCGTGATTTTCAAAATGAAAAGAGTAAACATCTTTTACTTTTTCATTTCAAATTCAATGATTTAATTTAAATTGATAAAATAATAACATAGAGAAATAAGGTTAGAGATCCCATATCTGGATTCTTTATGTCTTCCAAGACTCAGCATGTCATATGCAAGATGGAGAGCATCACCTGGGTGCTTTACCTCTAACCACAGACTTGTGGTCCCCCACACACCTTCCTAATTGGCAGTGGCCCTTCCCTTCAATGAAGGGTAAAGTTAAGAACCCTCTAGTAATTGCCATCTAAAATATGGTGTTGTTCCCTAGTTAACCAATATCGTCAAAAAAACTATGGATACCTTCTAACTATGAATGACAACTCTGATTAGTTAAGTATCTAGAACACAGTGAACCGACAAGTGCAAGAAGAGACTATTGCACTCACTTTGGTCAAAGTATTTATAATATATACAATTGCTAATTATGAGTGAATCCGTCTGTTCACCCACCCTACTCGACTTGGAGGGCCTTATTTGACCTTCTACTATTGACCGATGGTTAATTTATCATACCACATTTCATTTTAAAATAAATAACTTTATTAAATTCATAATTCATTCATATCGGTTATGGTTTCCTGACTTAGAACACCCATGTTATGATCCAATAATGACTTAGGCCTTAGTAACTGCCACTTGTTCAAGTCCTTAATTACTAAGTCGGTAAATGACTAGACTAGGATAGTTTTTGACCCTAAATACCCATGCTAAGTTCACATAACTTATTGGGACTTGGCATCTACCACTTATCTAGGTCTTTAGGATTAACCATGAGAGTATCTGATCTCCCACTCTATGCACACACATTATTGATGAATTGTTGTCATCAACTAGTTTCACTTCGTCTCAAACTAAAAGTGCTGACAAATTGTTCAATCTTATATAATAAATAGATATTAATTGTAAGTTGAAGATCCCTTATTCTTATTATAGTCTCGTATGTCTAGTGTTTTAGATTTTTTATAGAGTCCTTCCTCACAAAGTGATGATTCACTAAGTAAATAACTCATCTGGTTTGTTGATTATTTCTAACTCAAACACCCAAGTTACTTTCATGTAACTACTTGAGTCTTGGCTACAACCACTTGCTCACATCTTAACCCTAACCCTTGAGAGAAACTACTCTTGAGATATAAACTTGAAGCAAATATTTACACACAACGATATCTTCTTGACCTTCTTGGTTGTAATATAGTATGAAAATTATATAGAGAAAGTATACACAATAATGGTTAGATCCCCATTAAGAATATAATTTCCTTTAGGTTTTAGTCTTTCATTCATTTCATCGAAATATTGTTTACTAAGGATAAAGTAACTATAGACCAATTAGTCCCATCTTACAATAAATTTGCATAAATATGAGTTCTTACTCACTAAGTCTCTAATATAACTAGTTTGGTAAAATACGTGAGACATTGAATTCCCTTGTTACACATATGTAATATCTAGGGTCTTGGATACTACCTCTAATTCAACCCCTAACACGAATCAAAATTTTTTACCTTCTCACCTATCCTTGGGCTTCTTTAGCAACATTAATGGCATTGTGTCATCATCAAGACATACACATGGTCTTATAGAAGATTCTAACTCAAGATGACTCAAACTTGTTGGTCGACCAATGGTTAAACATAAAGAAAGATTTTACTCTATGCAACTTGACTTTCTATTCATAACTCTACTGAGTTGGTAAAGTGTTAAACTTTCCTCAAACCCCCATGTTACTTGACATAGCTACTAGGTCATGGCAACTACAACTAGTTTGAGGTATATAAAGTAAAAATATTAAAGAGATTATCTACCCTCAAAGATTAGTTTTCTTGGCATTATCTTGCTAACACAAGAAACTAACTTGACCTAACTAATCATACAATAGTATAGAAACTTTATACTCATATTACCCCTACTAGGTGATTTACTACTTAGCATAAAATCCTTGTTGGGTTTAACCAATCTAGACAAAAAGGGTAAGGGTCTTCATTCCAAGAAGCCTTTACAATCTTAATATCAAGAGATAGTTGAAAAAACCTCAGTAAATAGTCTCTTCACATACATTACTGAGTTCATTCTTGAACTCTATTTTCAATCATTTACAAACAACTAGAGTTCCTAGCTAGCAAGAAATACAATTATTTTCCTCTATGATAAAAGATAGTTTCACAATAAAAGGTGGTTGCTTTTATAATTCAACAATAAAAAATATATAGAATGAACGGATATCTAAATAGGATAGCTCCTATCTAACTTTAAAGAACCATTATTTTCTAGACTAATTTAGTAACTCAGCTTTGTTAACATAAAGAAGTAAACAATGAATCATTCATGGACAAAAGATAGTTATATTGCTCACTACCTGACCTTTATATGCAATCATAATCTTTCACTGGCATATACGGAACTTAGAAAGAATAATCTTGCATTATGTGCCTGCTTTCTAAAAAAATTGGTGTTCAATAGTTGTTCCCTCATGTAGGCCTGATGGTAGCTCTTTGAGAGCAACACTCTCTACTTCAATAATGATAAAATAGTAATTACAGGTAGCTATGTAGCTTAATTATTGTGTAGAATCCCAACTTCAACTTTTGTTCTCTCTAGTTTCTACTCCATAAAATGCTACTCATAATGATCATGGACTTCCACAGATGGACACTCTATTAAATATCAACTTATCTTAATTAAATTATCTTTGATGGATCCTCTTTCTAACCCCCATACCTTTTAGATTTAGCATATATATATGAACACAAGATAGGAAAATCAAATTAGTTATCCTCACTACCAGTCAAGGCCAAGCGGTTACCAAGAATAGTTGTTGAGATATTTGTGATTATCTCCACAAAATAATTTTACGATAGGTTAAAAGGAGAAAATATTTTTAACAATCATATTTTCAAGGGGGGGAATATGTTACATCCCACCTTAGGTTTCTAAACTACTTTTCACTTTATAAAAATTATTGTTATCAATCATGAGATATTGAAAGTTCTATATTGATACTATTCTTGTCACAAATATCTATAGATTCTAGATCCAGAGTACCTCATTGCATAGTTCATTCCAATCAATCACATAGTTATTGTCAGGTACATACTTTTTAATAGAAGAAATATGAAATACATTATGCATTCTTGCAAGAGCTGGCGGTAGAGAAATTATGAAGGCAATTGGGTTAATCTCCTCTAGGATCTCGAAGGGTCCCACATAATGAGGACCCAATTTGGAAGACTTTCCAAACTTAATGGCACTCTTCTAAGACTTGACTCTCAACAAGACCTTTTCTCCTACTAAAGAATGTCTAGGCACACACAGGGCATCAACATAGCTTTTATGATTGTCATTGGCTTCCGATAACCTTTTCTTGATCAATATAATATGTTCCTCCATTTATGATCAATAGAATATATAAGGATTTCAACACTATTCCATATAATGCTTCAAATGGAGCCATTTTTATTGTTGAGTGATATGAATTATTGTGTGAAAATTCCACAAGAGAAAGGTAATCCTCCCACTTGTATTGTCGATCCATGTAGTATACCCTTAATAGGTCTTTTAATACCCGGTTCACCCTTTTCATCTGACCATTTGTCTCTGGGTGATATTATGAATTTATGTTCAACTAAGTTTGTAGGGAGGTGAATAAGGTTTTCCAAAACCTTAAAGTCATTCTCACGTCCCTATCTGAGATAATCTTCTCAAGAACTCCATGCAGTCTAAATACTTCTTGTACAAATTTACGGGCTATGACTGGTGCCCCATCTATCAAATTCCCAAGGATAAAATGGGATACTTTCATGAGCCTATCCACCACTACCAAAATTGTATTGTGCTTATTTCTAGACATGGGCAGACTCTACACAAAATCCATGTTGATAACCTGCCACTTCCACTCTGGAATCTTGTGAGGGTATAACAATCCTGTCGAGTGTTGATGCTCATCTTTCACCCTTTGGAATTCAAGATATTATGCCACATACCTTGCAGCATCCCTCTTCATTCCCTTCCAAAAATGCAATGGCTTAACATCAGCCAAAAGCTTTGTCCCACTAGGGTGTCCTAAGTAAGGTGTGGTATGAGCCTCTTTCCATTCTATATTCCTTAACTCTCTCGAGTTCAGAATGTGCATTCTCCCCTTAATCCTCAATAACCCATTTGACTCAAAGTGAAATCCATCATTTCGTGGATCTCTAGGGTTTTCCATTAGGGATTTCTTAACTTGTTCATAATATTCATCCCTAAGAAAGTTCTTGAGTTTCTCATAGAACTCATCTCTTTGGGCTTTTCAACACTTGATTTTTACAATCATTTGAATAGATATCATTAAGGTATTATGCCTCCTTTGACTTAGGCCATCCACAACTTAGTTTTCCTTGCCCTTGATGTAGATGATCCCAATATCATGGTTAGATGTTAGCTCTAACCATCTTTAGTGGCAATCATTTAAATGTGATAGAATAAACAAGTACTTAAGGCCTTGATGGTCTAACTTAACTCAAGGGTTTCCCTAGCATATAATCATGCTACATTTACAAAGCATAAACAATTGTTGTTAGTTTAAGATTGAGTGGAGCATATTCTTGCTCATAAGTATTTGATTTTCAAAACTCATAGGTGATATCCTGCCCTTATTACAAACATTACATCACCTATTCCATCTCTTGAGGCATTGGTGATGATCACAAATTGACCTACTGGATCAATAACTTTCGAAATTGGTGCCAAAGTTTATCTTCTTACCTAATTAAAAAAATGGCCAAATGCCTCATGACATTCTTTTGACCCTTCAAAATTTTGCCAATTTCTTCGATATTTGAGCTTTCAACTCCAACAAATTTGTTGTGATCATCTAGTAAGGATCTTGAATATAAGTTCAAATCTTGGAATTATACTGACAAATAATTTAAGAATCTTTGGATGGTATTCCAAGAAACTCGTCTAAAAATACATTATCAAAGTTTCAAGGAAATGGGTAGTTTTCACATCTAATCCTTCTTGATCCACAGACTCCCCACCTCCCACTATTTGGAGTTTCAAGGAATCTTCCAAAATAAATTCATCTAAACATTCACCCACCTTGGAAACACTACCATAGAACCTTAAGGGGCTAAAAAAAATTTAACTTTAGCTTAAAATCTTGGTAACTCAATTCTAACTTCAAGCTTACATTGCTCAACTTAAGCTCTTTTTGCCTCCTAGATTCCTTCAGAATTAGGTCTGGTTCTAAACATTTGGGTTCCTACTTCTCCTGAAGTTTCCATTTTATCAAATTCGTTTAATTTCCTAAGTTTTGTATTATTTAATACACATCTAATAGATTCCCATGCATTCAGTTATAAGACAAAGAGAGGTTTGTCATAATTTTCCAAATTTTCTTTTGTTATAATTTTGATGGATTACACATCATCCTTAATTATTTTAAAACATAGACATCTCGTGCCTACAAATCGCTATTAGGAAAGGGAAATTTCATCAGGTTCTTCTTCACTTTGGGAGTCAACTTAAATAGTTTTGGAGGGTGGAAGGATTCCTACTATCAAGTACTTCAGAGTGCTTGGAAGCAAATTTTATATCAAAAGAGATGAAGATACCTTAGGAAATTTTGATGCAAGGTCTGATGAAGGTATCTTCCTTGAATACTCTACTAAGAGGAAAGCTTACCGATGCTACAACAAGAGATTGTGAAACATTGCTGAGAGTGCAAGTGTCAAAGTTGATGAAGATTTATAGAAGAATTCAATCACGGTAGCTGAATATGAATCAAATGAGTCTTCTTATAGAGAAGAATAAAAAGAAAGAGAAGTGCAAGTTGAAGAGGAAGAAGCTCCGAAAAAATTCCTAAAACTCTTAAGTATGTGTAGAAGAATCATTTTAAAGATCATATCATTGGAGATAAGAGCAAAGGTGTACTGACAAGAAGTAAAGTTGCTAAAGAATAGCTAAATCTATGTTTACTTTTTCAAGTTGAACCTAAAACAGTGATTGAGGCATGTAAGGATGAATATTGGATCAAAGCTATGAAAGAAGAACTATTGTAGACTGAAAAGAATTAGACTTGGGAACTTGTCCCAAGACCAACAAATAAAAATGTAATTAGAACTAAGTGGGTGTTCAGAAACAAACTAAATGAGAATGGAGAAGTGGTAACTCACAAGGTAAGGCTTGTGTGTAAAGGCTACTCATAAGTTGAAGGAATAGATTTTGAGGAGACATTTTCTCTGGTGGCAAGAATGGAAGCTATCAAGATTTTTTTTTCTTTTACAACACATAAGGATTTCAAAGTTTATCATATAGATGTCAAGTCTACTTTCTTGATGGAGAATTGGAAGATGTATAAATAGAACAACAAAAATGATTTCAACTATTAGACAAACCAAATATGGTCTATAGATTGAAGAAGGCATTGTATGGATTGGAGAAAGCTCCTAGAGTTTGGTATGCAAGGTCGGATAAGTATTTGATACAACAAGGATTCAATAAAGGTACCATCGATAGCAATCTTTTCTGTAAAGTTTAAAATGATAAAATCTTGATTGTGGTTGTATATGTTGATGACACAATCTTTGGAGGAAATGAAGCTATGTGTAAGAAGTTTGTAGAGGAGATGCAAAAAGAGTTTGAAATGTTTATGTTTGGGGAGATGAATTTATTCCTTGGATTACAAATAAATTAGACAGACAAAGGTATTTTCATTTCACAATCAAAGTATGTCAAGGAAATGTTGAATAAGTTTGGAATGGAAGATTCTAAACCGGTGTATACTCCTATGGTTACTGGTTGCAAGATGAGCAAGAATGATGAATCTCCTAAAGTTGATCAGAGCAATTATAGATCAATGATTGGTGGACTGTAATATCTAACTGCTACTAGAATCGATATCATGCCTACATTTTTTCTTGTGGCTAGATTTCAAGAATATCTTAGAGATTCACATGTTGAAACAGTGAAGAGGATATTTAGATACTTGAAGGGCACTCTAGATCATGGCTTGTGGTATCCAAAGGATACTGATTTTACTCTGAGTGCTTACATAGATGTAGATTGGGTTGGTTTTGTGGATGACAAGAAAAGTACAAGTGGTGGTGCATTATTTCTTGGATGCATATTGGTGTCATGGCTAAGCAAGAAACAAGATTCAGTGTCTTTATCTACTACAAAGGCAGAATACATTGCAGTAGCATCTTGATGTATACAAGTGTTGTGGATGCAGAAAAAAATGAAGAATATTAGGGTGGTATATGATGAACCAATTTCTCTATTTTGTGACAAAACAAGTGCTATCAATATTTCAAAGAATTTGATAATGCATTCAAGGACAAAACATATCTCAATCTAGTATCACTTTTTGAAAGAGAATATTGTAGAGAATGAAGTTAAGCTTGAATAAGTGTCTACAAAGGAGCAAGTTGTTGATATATTTACTAAGGCTCTTCCTAAGGATACTTTTGAGTATCTCTGGGAGAAGTTGGGGGTTATTGCCCCTCCTTCTTTGAACTAGATGCATAAGAAAATGTATCGGTCCAATAGACTTCAAGATTCATTGTTTGGTCTAGACTGATGCTGGTGACTACCTCTCAAGGGGAGTAGGTAGTGACATTGTTGGTTTTTGTAGTTACATGGAGTGTGTGCTATCATTATTTAGTGGTTTCTAATTGGTGTAGTATGGTGTGTGCTCCTAAGTGGGAGTATACTAAGTAGTAAATTAATAGAAGTTGTAGAGAAATTGTTACAAGGTTGATTGACGTCAAAGGAGAAACATAAGTAATGCAAATATTTTGTCCTTTTCCATTGATGTCAAAGGGGGGGACAGAATAATGTGAAAAAAAAATAGTTGATAGTTAAGAAAGGGGGAGAGAATAGTGAAGAGCATGTAAGAAAAAGACAAGTTGAAAGGTAGAGTGAGTAATGAGAAAAGAGAAAAGGAAATAGGTATGGAGCAAAGCTATTATTGTTGATGGTTTTTCACATGTGTTTCCATCAATGAAAAATGGAGAGATTGTTGCAATTATGAGCAGTTGGTTTTGTCGTTAATGTCAACCAGCCTATGTTGTCATTGGTCTCAACCGTATGAGAAGAATATTTGTAGTTGTTGGTATTTTCTATGTTGTTGCATTGTTGATACTTTGATTAGTTGCATTATGTTGTCATTAGTAAGCTGTTGGTGTTAACCTCTAGTGTTTCTTTGATAAGCCTCTATCTATGGCTGAGGAAGTGATGGAGATGATGAGGATGTGTTCTTAGTGTTGGTTTCCAAGTGCTTTTGAGAAAATTTGATAAAAAGAGGAAATAGTGAGTCATAGTGTGTTTTGCGTTTAAGAGTAGTGTTTTGATATTGCTCCACATTTCTCCTATGATGAAGATTTGCCTATGCATTTCATATACCTTGTTCAGAGGTGTTTAGACGTGATGTATTCAAAATTTTAGGTGTTGAATTGTTGCATAAAAGTTGTGTGAACAGTGTATTGCAGAGGTGTCTAGGAGAAATTTTTTTGCTCCACAATTTGGTTTCAAGATTTTTAGATATGAAGGCATGTTGATAGTGTTGGTATCTTTCTTAAGTCAAATTTTTTCAAGGTTTGGTGTTTCGAAAGTCAATTTTTTAAGTTGCAATATATGGTAGAATTCTCTAAGTGTATTGGGTGTGTGCATTCTTCTGATAAAATATGTTGCAAAGGATTTTATTGGTGTTTAGGTTATTTGTTGAATATTCTAGATTGTGTTCAAGTGACATTTATTGTCAACGAGTTGTTGTTGGATCAAAGGAACCATATACTTAAAATTGCAATGGTGTTTACATGAGTAACAACCAACCTTGGTGTTTACACATTTTGTAGTGGATGTTTATTGTTTGTAAAAGTGTGTTGTAGCATGGTGTTATAGATTTGGGTCCCAAATAAGGAGTGGTGTGGTCTTCCTTCACTTCTATTAGCCACATAAGTGTTTTGGTGCTGACCTAATTTGAATTTGTATGGTTGAGGTGCATAGCCAACCTTGGAAAATATTTTCAAGGTTGAAGATAATATAAATATGAGTTGAGTTGTTGAGGTATGACTAGATAGACAAGTAAGATGTGAATTGCAGAGTGATAGAGTGTGAATTTGAGAAGTGCAATGTGAGCTTTCATGTGTTATATTGTTGGATGCAGTGATAAAAAGGTTTCTACAATTCTTTAGTCAAGTTGCGAAGGTGTTGGTGATATTGTGGTGGATTTCTCTGTTGCATTGAGATGGATTTCTCTTTTAACTTTCTTCTCTATCTTCTTTTCTATTCTGGCAGTGAGCCTTTCTTTTCTTAGGTAGTGAGCCCTCTAACATTGAGCCCTTTGTATTCGGTGTTGATATTACTTTATATTGTGAGCTAATCCTCACCATGGTTTTTCCCATCTTGGGTTTTCCACGTAAATCGGGTGCTATCTTATGCATGGTGTTGATTTGATTTAGTTTCTATTATTTTATTTTCATGTTAAATCAATATAGAAAATTAAGGGTTAATTAAATTAATGTGGATCTGAATATTTGTGAGGGTTTTGAATTTTTAAGGTACAACTGATTCACCCTCCTCCTAGTTGTTTTGTGCATTCAAAAATCTATCCAAAATATGTAATCCTTCAAAAAAATGAACATAATTTTCCTACAAATCTTATGATTTTTAATACTAAAATGCAACAAATTTTCCATGAATTTGCAATAAATCAAACAAAATGACACTTTTCTTGCACATACGATAATTTCTTTTTCAAAATTTCAAAGTATAGATTAATCATTAGAAACATAAGGAAAACATAAAGACAGAAATGCATGCAAAAATTTGTCAAGACTCGTATACAAGGACAGGGTCATCCAAGGGTGAATGGGTCCTTGCTCATGGTTCTAAAAAATACAATGTATGAGCTATTATTTATGTTCACTATTTCAGGTTGTAGATTGTTTCCACTGTGACAAGTTTTCCAAAAAAAAAATTGATTAATGTGAATGCAAACTTATGAGAAAAAATGACAACTTTTTTTAATGCAATTTTGATTGAATTTTTTGATGTAAATGATTGAAACACTTTTAAATCATCTACTATGCAAAATGTATGAAATATTTTTGAATTTATATGATTTTGAATGATTCAAAATGCAATTTTAAACCCTAAATGAAATGTAAACAATATCATGCAAGACCTAGATATAGGGTGAATTATGGAAAATTTTAGAAGGTATTCACCAAAATAAAATGAAGGGAAAAGGGAGAATGAATTCAATCAATGTGGAATGATGAAATGACCTATGATACAAACACACCTTTCCATAATTTCATTAGAAAGAGAAAATATCACAAAGGGATAAGATTGAATTTCAACCTTGAGATGAGCCAACCCTATTTTGGACCTTGGATCTCAGCTTTCTTATGACATAAATGACTTATTTGAAATGTTTTAGAATTATTTAAAGTGCATAAACTAAATGAACTATATGACCTAACACTTGAAATTCAGAATTCTATGATAACAAAAATGGAAATGACAATTTGCAGGCAAATCTGAGAAGGATTTAATGATGTGCACCTGCCCTAAAAAGTGGCTTTCATAGCCTGTAGCAAGACAAGTTCGCCCCTAGGTGAATGGGTCCTTGAATAGGACTCCAAAATTAGTTTTTGCAGTCCTCTAATCCCAAATTTGAGCTTTTTATTTCTCTAGGTTTGACTATTGAAAAGATGGAAATAAAATTTGAATATGAGTTTTCGTAACTTGACAAAAATGATGACAACTCATGCAACTTTGAAAAATTTCTCCTTTGATCAACTTCCAATCCTTCTTCACCTGTAAATCTGTACATACAAAGAGACAAGCAAAAATGTTAATTTTAGGTGAATGGGGGTTTGCCTTAGTCAAACCACATGTTTGGTAATTAAACCTTGATAATGAAATAATGACAAAATGAAGGAATTAATGAATGAAAAAAGCTTGCTACAACTCACCAAACCCTTAATGGTTGCCTCAAGAGGATTGAAGTCAAACGCATCACTCTAAGGCCTATATGTTGCATGAATTGGCTTGATTGACTGATACTTGAATACTTGAAACCTACATCAAAATTTTAGCTCCAAAACATGAACATGAACACACATGAACTTTGACATGATGATATGAACTTGATTGTTGCTATAGACGACTGATAAATTTTCTCTTCAATGCTCTTGATAATAATATTTTCTCTTGTGAAATTTACCTTGATTATAGATGATGTTGCTTAGATTTGAATTGATAAAATAACTATGTATTTATAAGTGTTTATCTAATTTCCCAAAAATTAGATTCCAAAAGTTGACACTTGAAACTTGAATTTGAATCATTAAAATTCCGCCAAAAATATATTAAAAATTGGGTCCTAGGATGGAAGTCCAAGAAACTCAATTTCCAAGGTAATTAAATTAATGTTGGTAATTGTTTAATATAGGTTTCCCTTTCAGAAAACCAAAATAATAAGGTTTTGGAATGCATAATTTGGTCAATTAGAGGTTTAATTAGGTCCAATTAAGTAAGGGGTTGCAAACATAGTGTGAAATTGTAAAGGTATACAATTTCTACACTACACTAGGATATGGCAGAGAGCAATAATATGAAATAAATCCATCTATTTTGATGGTATACAATCGTTTGGCCAAGCATATAACCATATACAGCTAATCTTAGTAGAACTAGAAAAAACAGTTTATGCTCCTTGACAACCTATATTCAACATTCGTCCCAAAAGGTATACTTTCCACAAACACTCATAAGATAACAACAAGCATAATTATTATAGTAGGAAGCACTCAGGAATACAGTGACAAGCAAGATAATCACAATAATAAAATACTTGAGAATACAATAACATGCACAATCCTCATAGATTGATTACACTCTTTGTTCTTTCTTGCACATGTTAGATTATTATCCTTCATCAACTCAATTCTTTCATGTCTTACAATAGTAAAATACATAAACATGCAATTCCCTTTTGACGGTAATAAGACCCCTTTTTTCATATAGTTTTAATGTTAATTCACATTCATTTTCTTTCTGCACAACTAACAAAACATGCAATGATCTTTTATGAATTTGACGATAAATAAACAATCTACATTCCATACACTATGTGATTAATTATAGTCATGAAAATTTATCTAATATGATACTTTTCAACTTCACACCATTTTAATGCACATGCAGCACTACTTCATATTTCATGTAATATTAAAGTACCTGCGATCACAATTTCATGCAATACTAAATTGGATTAGGTTTCATGCATGTCCAAGAAGGAAGAGAAATTAACCCTTACTCCTACCAAAGGGAATTATACTACCATCTCATGTAAAATATACTTCTAGCAAATTCAAGTGTTTAATTTTGAGACTTAACAACTTCCCTTTCCACTTTTTGATCACCAAGATCCTCATTGAGGTGAGGTGAGAGCATATGGTGTATAGGATATGGATTATTACAATTACCATTTACATGAAAAACAAATAAAAGGCATACTCTTCCACTTATTCAATGGTGAGCGATAATCTATTTGTTCAATGAGATGAGTAGTGAGATGTCATAAATAAACATTCATATAATTTTCTTCCTTTCACATTTGTATTAATATAATGTAAATCATCGTCTAACAAGGCATGTAACTTAAAATATCTAGATAATGAAATTAACTATCCATTGAGAGTATAATTAAATCCTAAAAACTTAATACACTCATGGGAATGCTTGCTTCATCATTTAAGTAGAGAATTTGGAGTACTTTTTTAAAATTAAATACATATTAATTACTAGAATTTAAATTTCCATCATACTCAATAAAAGCATACCCTGTAACTACGTTTAAAAATAAAATGTTGCATTTACTAAATAATGCAAGCCTATACTTAACCAATGGGAAATTTAAATAAGACATTTACAAGTAACAATTTCACTAATTTCCCTCTATGGAAATTAACTATCAAATGGAAATCTAATTGGCTTAAAATGATAAGTGACCTACTCACAGTTTTCCCTTTATTATAAAGAAACATTAGTCTATAATTTATTTACTAGATAAACATAAATTTAACATAAATATAGATTTCCAAATGACAATAACATTAACGAAGGTAACAACTATTTCCACAATCATTCTATAACCTTAAATTGGAATAGATCTTAATTTCACAACATTTGTTGCACTATAGAATGGAAATATTATTTCCATTTATTAGACATTAACACATATCTTGTTATCGACTTCTAAGTGTTTGAAAATGACCTTCATGATGGAAGAATTTTGACAACCAAAATTTGTTGATGCAAGGTTTTATTTCCATGGTGATATCACTAGCTAAAAAGATTATAGAAAATAATCTAATTATTAATGTTTTTGATTGAACATTTAGTTTGCATTAAACATTCATACTAACAGTGATAAAGATAGCATAAGATTACATAGGGCAGAAAAAGTAAAGCACTTAACAACTTGATAACAAACAACATATAACAGTATGAGAGTTGAAAGCAAACCCAAATATTAAGAATATCATTCAAGAGGAGAAATTAATTTCTAAAGCTCAACTTATGGTGTCAGTGTATTTTCAAGAGATACACGAGGTAGAGGGGTTTAGAGATATATGAAAATATGAGACATAGACAAGGCATGTGAATGTTTAACATAAATTTCAAGAGGTACAAGATTTCTAAATTATACATACCTAAAAAAATTAGTTTTCTTCCAAGACTCATGGCCTTCGTGGCATTTATTTTCATACAATCGTTATATACTTAAAGACACCCCACTCTCTTTTCTTGACATGCATCCAATGAAGTTTACATGCAATTTTCATTTCCACTGATTTTTATTTAGTTTTTATTTTAACTTATTTTATTTTTATTCTAACTTATCATTCTCTTTCTAATAATGATCAGGAACTTTCAATAAATCCTATTCATTTATTCATTTATTATATATATTTTTATTTATTTATTAATATTTTTGTAACTATTCACATATTAAAAATGAATTAATTTGTATTTGATAAAAATAATCATGTGATTTAAGCATTAAAATTATTTATATAATTATTTAATCATTAAGTTATCCAAGAAAATGAAATGTGACATTTGGTACCCTTTTGTAGGCCTACATAGGTATAGCCTATAGAGGTGCTACAAATGTTTTTGTTTATTTATTTAATGTTTTAAAAAGTCTTTTAAAAGATACGTAATTGTGAACCCCTAAACTTGCAAATGCACAAAGATGACAAACATTGTTAGTGTTAGATCAAAATGCATGCAAATATGAAGGATTCCCCATGAAATCCACCTATTTAAGCTAATATTAGGAAATGAAGAGCAAAACTTAAATAATATGAAAGTAAATCCTAATCTAGCCAATAGAATGATGATCTTATAGGGAATTGGTGTCAATGATGTGTTGCAATTGGCCCTTTCCCAATTCTTAAGTAGCAATGATATGATTGATGAAGAAATGGTCAAATCTTCAAAGAGATTTGAGCATAACCTTGGTGCAAATGTGAAAATATGATGAATGCTTGGATGTGATGAGCAAAATTAGTTCTCAATTGTAGAGAGTAACTTTGCATATGAATTATGGATGAAGATTGAGGAGAAGAGTCTCCAATTTATAGACTTTTATTTGGAAGAAGTGAACAAGATTAAGCAATGTGGGACAAAAGATAATCCAATAGCATTGTGCCACTTATCCACATGTGATTGGATGAGGAATGAGCACATTTTGGCCAATGTGCATGATAAATGCATAAATTTGAATTTGAAATGGTGAGTTGACTTGTTGAAGGGGGAAGAGAAGTGAAGTAAATGTCACTTGGCTCAAGGTCAAGGACATGTAAGAGGCATTGAATGCCTTGTTGGAAGGACCAAGTCCACTTGGCCTTTTTGAATTTAAATGAGAGAATATTCCCTTTTAATGCTTTGTGAGGGAAAATAGATGAATTAATAAATCAAAGTATTTGATTTATTGTGCAACTTGCATTCTCTAGAGAATTTTAGTGAGAGGGATTAAGTTAATCATGGATTTGATTAATTTAATGAAGAATTAGGTGATGTGATAATTTTCGACTTAGATGGATGAATTAATTTAAATCAGAATTGAGAGGAAATGGCTTATTAAATAAATGATTTGATTTATTTAACTAAGGAGGAATATGTTAGATTAAATCAAATAAGGTTTAATTTATTTAATTTAATAAGAAGACTTTAGAGAATTTAATCAAATAAAATGATTTATTTAATTAAACAGATATGTAATGGTTAATTAAATTAATTGATCAATTTAATCATTTGAAAGAGGAAGACTTAATCCAATAAATAGTGATTTATTAAATTAAGGGATCGAATTATGATGAAATGCTGAGAATATGATTTAGGAGGAAACATTGTTAGTAATCGAGATCAGTGTGCCAAAATGAACTTGTACATTTTCCATGTCTACAGTAATATATTTTTATTTTTAATCTTTTATATTTAAAACAAACGAAAAATGGATGCACTAGTACATCCATAGGGGTTGTACAGTTCTTTGGACAAATTTGTATGGCCTCACTTGGCAATTTTGTCCAAAATTAACATTTTGACATTCAATTTTATGGTTTTCAGGTCTTCTAAGCATAATGGCAGGGTTGAATTTGACCTGAAATACTTTGAAATGGTAGTTCCTTATTGGATCTAGTTGTTAGATTAATAGGTTGTTTATTTGATTAATTAATCATGTCACCTTTACTTTATTTCACTTAAGCTAAACTTAGGAATCTTTATTTTGCATTATTAAATTAGTCATGTTATCTCATTCATTATGATCTTGACACTTGTCACATGCTAATTTAATCTTCATCCTAGGGTTCTCACTTTATGTTTTGATCTCCTTTCTTAAGGATTGATCTTTTTCTAATTATTCACTTCTCGAGTAATGCATATTTTGCTTCATGTTTCCAGAGCACCATTCTTGTGTCTCTTGATCTCCTTTGGTGATAGGTTATTTGCTTGCAGCTGTTCATTGGGATCTGTGAGGTTGGATTATCAACTTCTCGGGTGATCATTGGGATCTGTGAGGTTGGATTATCAACTTCTACATGGTATCAGAGCTTTAGATCTGCAAGCTTCTTATTCCTTTTTCATGAGATCTTGCCTTGAAGAAGTTTTTCAGTATATCTAGGGTCAAATTAGACCACTCCATTCAATCCAGAGTTGTCGGAATAGTCAAGATTGATCTTTGTTTTGTCAAAATTGGCTTTTGTTTGTCAGATCTGTGAGGGTTTGAAGAAAGGCTTTTTCTGCCAAATCCATAGCGCAACTACAATTTTGAAGTGTTTTGAGCCAAAATGGACCTCACCATTGAGTTCGTAGCGGCCAAAAACCCTAAGATCAACTATGAAATCATCAAAATCTGAACAGTTGACTTCTGAGGCAAAAAAAAAATTATCGTATGGCCCCATATGTTCGCCTGGACGTAGATTGAGAAAAAAATAATTTACAGGCCTTGGTAAAAAAAAAACTGCCTTTAATTTTCTTGTCAAAAATTATATATATTGTAAATGTTTTTCTATTTGCTTTTTGGTTTGTTTTTTAAAAAATAAAAAATAAAAAAGGTTTTTTTAAGCCTTTTAAAGGCTTATCGGGCTACGTACAGGGTACACGCAGGTACCTACATACGTAGGCCTGTGGGCCCCTACATACGTCGGTCGGTGTACTATCAGGCTGACGGTAGTCTGACAATACCGCTGCCAGTAGTACGAACTTGCGGCTCCATAAACAAAAAAATTATTAAATTTTTTTAACAACAAAAAAGTTATTATTTGTAAAAAAATTATTGTTTTTAAAAAAAACAATTTTTTTAATAAGACGAATTATAAAAGTGTGGCGACATCCATTTGGATGTCAAATTTAGGCTCGTTGTTTTTCTGTGATGACCATATGGCCATCAAATTTAATGCAGTGACTATCATTTTTCCCCTTTGAGAGTTATTTTCTTTCGGAGGCCATAACTTTTGCCCATAGTGTCAAAATTGGGCAAGTGAGATATCGCCGAAAAGAGGATTCAGAGTACTTTATAGTGGTGCAAGTATTTTTTTGAGATTTGTTCTCAGGTCCTTGTTATTTCCAGTCAAATTGAGATCTTCTTTTAGAGAGTTATCTTCAGTGTTTTCAGCATAACTTTTGCATACGATGTCGAAAATGGGAAAACGAGATATCGTTGAAAAGTTGCTTCTAAGATATTCACAGTGGTGTAGGTGGTTTCTAGATTTGATTTTTGGTTTTTTTCAGAAATCCTTCTTCTCATTTGTATTCCTTTTTGGACCTTATGGGTTCACATTGCATGTATTTATCATCTGTAAATGCACTGAAATAAAGTGTCTCAGCTTTGTATGTGTAGTATTGAGATTCTTACACATCACTTTGTGCCTTATTGTACTTGCACTATGTTATAAATTTCCATGGGGGGGTTTGATGTTTTTCCTTTTTTTGCAATCATACCTTTGTCAAGTGAGTGTCCCTTCCATGATAGCAGCCTCATGTGTGTGTGTCTTTTTTTTGCACACCCTTTATATGTGCTGGTACTTTCTTGTTTGCACGTTTAGATGTTCTTGATTCTTCTACATATGCTTATTTCTGGCATTTAGTTTCAGTGTACCTATCACGCCTCTCCCTTGCCAACATTATGGGGGGTTTCTATTGTTGGTGCTAATGCTTCCTTGGTTTCGTGTTGGAGTGAGTTATGTATACAATATTTGTTCTTATGTACTAGGCAGATGCAACGGTTGGTTACCCATGAATTTCAGTGATATGGAGCACTTACCATATGGACACTCTTGCATTCCTATTTTTTGAGGCAACATTCCATTTTCACATGATCAGTTCTTCAGACTTTTGGTACTTTTTCCATCTGTGTCTTTGAGTTTCAGGTGTTTTCCTTTGTTTTCCATCTGATTTAAGATTTTCATTGGGGGCACTCATACAGATTCTCGTCTTCTTGATTCTAATCATCATTCATTTCAAAGGAGGTTCTTGTTTTAGCATTTTAGCAGTCATTCTACAATAGTGTTTGCAGCTTCTTCATGCTTATATGGCATTCATCCTTTGTTCCTATCTTTTGGGAAAATTTCTTCTTGATTGGAGGCTTCTTCGTCCTTCATTCTTGTTTGGAGGCTTCTTAGACCTTCACTTGTATTTCTCTCTTTTGGAGAAGAGTTTTTTTCCCATGAGGTTTTCTTTTTTTTCTCCTATTGTGAGAGATCTTTTACATTTGTACATGGGTACCTCATCAGGCCTTGTTTACCGAGACCCATGTTTGCTTTCATGCATTTGTACTTAGTTTTTTTGGCTTTTCCCTAAGTTCATCTTAAAGGGGGGTGTTAGAGTAATAGGTTGTTTACTTGATTAATTCAATCATGCTGATTAATTAATTAAGTCACCTTTACTTTATTTCACTTAAGTTAAACTTAGGAATCTTTATTTTGCATTGAATTAAATTAGTCATGTTGTCTCATTCATTATGATCTTGACACTTGTCACATGCTAATTTAATCTTCATCCTAGGCTTCTCACTTTAGGTTTTGATCTCCTTTTTTAAGGATTGATCATTTTGTAATTATTCACTTCTCGAGTAATGCATCTTTTGCTTCATGTTTGTAGAGCGCCATTCTTGTGTCTCTTGATCTCCTTTGGTGACAAGTTATTTTCTTGCAGGTGTTCATTGGGATTTGTGAGGTTGTATTATCAACTTCTACACTAGCAATGAACCTTCCACTTCAAATTCTTGTAGATTTGGTCTTCAATGTCTAATTTAGATGAAATAAAAGGTGGATCTAACTTTCTCGGATGCTTTGGACTCAATGGTGAGTTCAGAATTTTTCTATGAAGCTTCAAAAAACCTACAACTGGAAAGTCAAAGTTTGAACCCCCTAGAAACTAGTATTTTCTCCATATTTTTTTTATTCTCTAGATCATCCAAGGATGCAAGAGAAGAGAATACTCTTGTGATTTGAAAATATTAGCTCTACACTCCCAAATTTCCTAAAATATTGCTAGACTAAAACTCACAATTGCTTTAATACCATGTAAGATTTGGCTAAATAGCCTACCCAAAATACAAATGAATGAAGGAAAGTAAATGTATAAATAATAGATGAGAAATAATAAACTATATTTTACTCAAGAGAATGCAAAGCTATAATGAGCTTTAGCATTAAGATTTCAAAGGAAATGTCTTAGTTATATAGTCCAAGGGAAGAGATAGGATGTAACAAGATTATGACAAGTGTTGTCATCCTCTGAGGTGTGACAACTCAAGGTCATTAAAGCTCAACAACCTTATCCCTATGTAAACTTAATCTAGTGTGAAGAGGACTTAATTGGATAACTAGTTAGGAAATGAACTAGTTAGATAAAGTACCCCTTTTACACTAACACCAAAAATTAATACTTAGTACAAAGCTCCATTTAAAACTTAGTATACAAGGATTTGATAACATAAAGTCAATCTTCATTTTTCACCAAACTATTTTTTTCACTTTTTCTAAAGAATTTTAGAAGCATTAAAACCTTGTCCAAATCTCAAAATTTGTATCTTAATAAATACTCACCTTATAGGTATTTACCCTAGGGACTTATTTTCACTTAGTTCATAAATAAAAATACATGTTAAGACCTTTTAATGTTTTTTTTCTAAAATCAAATATAAAATTTGTCACAAGGATGTCTCACAACCCAAGATTTCCACACATGTAACTTCAAAATAAAGTTATTAAAAGTAGAAATAAATAATAACTTTCATATTTACAAAATATATTTACCAATAAAGACCTTAGTTCCCTTATGAGACAAGTTCAAGGTATCACTAGAAAAGGTTGATTGAAGACCTCCAAAAAAATTTCATTGGCCTTGGAAATCACCTGCACACTTGCAACCAAGCATTAATATATTCCAAAAAATAGTCAAAGCAACAATAATAATATCATTGAAAATATCATATGTTATAGGTAAATTTATAATTTAGATACCTATCAATATTCAATAATAATAATAATTTAAACTCACTAATATAATCATAGATGCATAGTTCACATTTAATGTATAATACTATTTCACAATTCTCTTTCTATTTTTTTCATGATCAACCACCCCTGTTCAAATTACTACTAGAAATTTAAAATCATATTAAAGTTAAAATTATCACAATATAATTGAAATCAAATCAAAATATTAGAGAGGAAACATAATACCCTATAAGCATTCACATAAATAGTAGAAATAAACTACAAACATCATCCTCTCAATGATCTCATGAAAAATTAAACTATTACAAGCATGGTATCAATATCCATACATTGTATACTCATAATCATAATCCAAACATAAATATATAACTCCATGAGTACCAATATCAAAATAAGTCTATCAATTGTAAATAAAATCACAAAGCAAGGGTGGGCCAACATCTTCCTTTATTCTAAATATTATCTTTCACTCATGCTTTTGACTTCTAAATTGATGAAATCTACTCTTCGGATCAATATTTGAAATGTATTTCTCATCACTAAGATAATTTTGTTAGGCATCCATGTGTCATAATATAAACATTGACTTGATTGTGATCCTATTGATGGTATCAAAGTCTATACATATTCTCCATTATCTACAATTCTTTGGTGCAAGCATTGCAGGCATTATACAAGGGCCATACTTTCCTAAATGAGACCTTGTTATATTAACTCATCCACTTGTCTATTCAATTCCACTCATGTCAAGGCTCGTCTTGTGTAAAAAAAAATTTGTAGAAAATATCAAGGAGGTAGTCCCATCCAATGGGATATGATGTGTGGTAGAAACAACTCCTTACGTATTCCTTCCTAAATTACATTAAAAAATGTTCATCAATGCCTCAATTTTTGGCTTCTCAAAGTTGTATGGATAATTTTTTATCCTTTTTTATGTGAGCTTGACCATTGGTGCATACTATTCTTGAATATCCACAACCTCATTGAGAAACTCATTTTCTAACATCAATAACACTTTCTTTCTATGTATTCTTGTTCAACCTTCATTGGAAATAACTCAAACTTTTTCCCATCCTTCATGATCATATTTCCAATGCCTACCTAAAAAAACATGGCATGCATCCATAAAAATAAAATTTCTCTAGATCATTTTCATTTACTCTAATAAAAAATGCAGCTCAACACTACTTTTTCACCATGATTTATCCCTCCTATAACTAGTAGACTCTATATGAGATGGCATATGTGACAATTTTCAACTCCAAATTGTTAACCATTTTTGTGGACACTAAGTTATTTATACCACATCCATCAATTATTAACTTACACCACTTTCCTCCTAATTTGTATGCTTACAATAGAATATGCTCTTCCTCAAATACAATTATTTCTCATAAAGTGTAGGTTTAAATAGAACCTTGCTAACTATCACTTTCTCCCTAGCCTTTGCAGCAACACTTTCTATCACTTCTTGAAGTGCCTTATTCTCCTTGTGCAACATGTGTGTGTCTATTTGCATGACCTTATTCTTGAATAGTGTCTAGACATTCAAATGCCTAATGACCTACTTAACTATATTTTAAGTACAAGTCTTCCTAAATACTTGATTCAAAAACCTGCACATATCATTAAAATTAGATCTTCTAATAAGGCCTCCAATTACACCTTGTTATTTAAGTAATGACCCAAGAAGAAAGAGTCACTTTCAACAAGATTTCTTGAAATCTCTCAAAATATACCCAATGCTTACTTGACCTAGATTTTCTTAGGATGCCCCATCAAATTTGAGTTTTAAGAATTCCTTCAAATGCCTCTTCATGGTCATGTATTGTATCCATACTCATTTGTATCATCTTTAAATGGTCACAAATTCAAATAGTTAATTGTAGGATGATGTTGCTACTATTATAGGTGTTGCTTGTGCTAGGAAAAATAGTGTCTCAACCTTGTTATTATAATAGGTTAATATATTTGAGCATGAGGGAGTGCATCCTCCCTGTAGAGTCCAAGGGGCCCATCTCCTCGACGAGGGGGTTTGAGGGTCATGTGGCTTGATGAGGGTTCAGGAGAAGCACCCCTAAAAGCCATATTTTATGTATATTTTATTATTATAAATCTAGATTGTTCATCATTAGGTCTTGGATATGATGATAGATATTTGTTGGCTTGTCTTTCCCTAGAAGGCAACCCTATTTTATGAGGGCATTGTATTATGACTGTGCATTGTGATGTATTTTAAGAACTTCTAATAGTTATTGTGTTGTCTTCACATCTCTAGTTGGTGATACTCTTGTGGGAAGCTTGCTCTGCAAGTATATTATAATATTTCTAATTTTTGAATAATATATTGATCGACTTTTGAAGTGTGGAGTTTTTCTCTCGAAAGGTTTTTTCCCACGTAAAATATTGTGTTACAGTATGGATGATATTTATGTTTTGATTATATGGGAAAAATAGGTTTTGAGTAGACCTGAAAATATTCACAACAGGTTTTGAATGGACCCGTAATCATTTACAAACAGGTTTTGATGGGGATGGGAAACCCACTCAAAGAAGAACAAGTTGCACATGAAAACAACATCTCCAACCAGCAACGAATGAACATCAAATCACCAAATGAACAACATAACAACCCAAATCTACACAAATTTGAAAAGGTTTTAAAGGGAACCTTAAACCCAAAACAACTAATTTTTACAAGGGATATTGAACCCAAAACAAGTTTAGAAGGGAACCTGAAACCCTCTTACAACCAGATTATAGGGATCATAATCCCTCACAACAAACCAGGTTTTAACGGGGACCTTAAACCCACCAAACTCTACTTGCAATAGCCAAGTAGCAGCAATCCAAACACTCATATAGAACATTGTTGAGCCAACACAACCCGAATCAATCAGGCAATAAAAGGAACACCACTTAAGAAACCAGAATAAAGAGCCAACAAAAACTTCCATATTGATGAAATTCACCACCCAACACTTCAAACCTACCTCTCCACCTCTAAAGGAGAAGAAACTAAGAACATTGTTTTCACAATAGCAACCACACTCCAACAAATGCACACTCCACCTTCAGGTCTATGCAAGATCATGGGGGTCCAAAAAGTGGCGATGTGAAAAAAAGGCATTTTTAACATGTCCAAAAACACGAAATTCACGTCTTTGACATTTTGTAGGCTAAGGTACAATATTTGTTTTGGCTTGGTAATATCCATTAGAAATGGATATCTCTTTCAAAACGAATATTTGTTTTGTTTAATACAAAAATAATAATTTTGTCGAGTTCGGGCTAACTGATTTTATATATTAAAACATTTTTTTAATATAAATATCCTACACATTAAATTAAAAAACATTATTATAATATTTTTTTTAAATCATTATTATAATGTTTTTTTTAAAACATTATTATAAAAAAAAATTAATATTATTATAAAAAAAAATTAAAACATTATTATAATGTTTTTTTTAAACATTATTATGATTTTTTTTTAAACATTTTTATAATGTTTGTTAATTTAATATTACATCATAATATATTATAATATTATATTTTATTATAATATTTATATAATATTAATTATTAGATTAAATTTATTATATTTAATGATTATATTATATTATTATATCGTAATATAATATTATATTATATTATATAATAATTTATATATTATTATATAATATAATATTATAATAGAATATTATATATATTATACTATATTATTTATTATATATATCATAATATAATATAATGTATATTATGTTATAATATAATGTATATTATATTATATTATATTATATTATATATTATATATTATATATTATAGTTTTATATTATAGATTCAAAAAAATGGCAGTAATTGACGCGACCATATAATATAAAACACAAAACGAATATCCATTTTAAAACAAATATTTTTTTTTGCGTTATAAATTTAAAAAAAAACAATTGAAAGCTCATAATTAGCCGATAGGCTTTATATTGTGAGCACAGCCCACTGGAATTATCTCACGTCGATAAAATCAAGTTGGAAACTCAACTTTCAAACAAGTGCAAATGAGCACAATAATAATCTTTTTTTTTAATTTTTGTACACGGCTCAGCTGGTAATTTAATAAAACATTAGCCAAAGGTAATTCTGAAGAGAGAAGGTGGATCTGCATTGAAGCTTAAAAACACTTTGTTCTGGATGGATTCATGATACAACTCCACTATGTCACGGGCCAATGTTACTTACAGTTGTGGCGATTGCGGATATCCTTTAAATTTGTGCTCATCAAACCGTATCACTTCTAACATTGGTTCAAAGTATCACAAGGCCATCAAGAAATGCATCATTTCATTCATGTCCATTGATTTGAGCAAGTTCGCTCAGGTTGATGAAGTTAAATGCGCTCTCTATTCTTGTGGTTTTTTTCGAATGAGGACCAAACTTCTCTATTGAAAATGTGGAACATTAATTGGCTATGGCTATGAAGATCATGCATCTCCATGTGGTTTTGACAGTTCAGGTTCAAGCTCAAGCAGTGGAACTCTAGGTCAGAAAAAATACAATATCAAGATTCGGGCACTACAACCTTTAGATGAAACTATAGACATGGAAAATATACATCCACCCGATCTTGATCCTACTAACATCATTTTTTCTTGAATCATACTCTCAACTTATCAACACCTTTCATCCCCATTATTTATTTAATTAGGTTTTTCTCCTCTGCTGATTAAATTAATCAATTTAATTTAATTAACCCTCTATCTCTTTTTAATTAAATATTTCATTTTATTTGATTAAATCTCTAAAGTCTTCTTATTAAATTGAATAAATTAAACTTTATTTAATTTAATCTAACATTCTCCCCCTTTAGTTAAATACATCAAATCATTTATTTAATGCAATATTTCTTCACAATTCTTGATTTAAATTAACTCATAAATTCAAATCAAAGTTGTCACATCTCCTAATTCTTTATTAAATTAATTAAGTTTTGATTAATTTAACCCTAATCTATGTCACATCCTCTAGAGAATGCAACTTGCACAATAAATCAATTACTTTGATTTATTTAATCTCCTATTTTCCCTCACATGGCATAAAAGGGGAATATTACCTCAAATTTGAATTCAAATTCAAGTGGGTTTGGTCCTTCCAACAAGGCATTTAATGCCTCTTACATGTCCTTAGCCTTGAGCCAAGTGACATTAACTCCATTTCCTTCTCCCTCCAACATATCACATTCAAATTTCAAATTTGAATCTCATAGCATTTATCATGCACATTGACCAAAATGTGTTCATTCCTCCTCCAATCACATGTGGACAAGTGGCATTCTCTCATCGGTTGGTTTTTTGCCCCAAGTTGCTCAAATCTTGATCATTATTCCAATTTGAAATCTATAAATGGGAGACTATTCCTCTCATTCTAGCATCCACAACTTGAGTAAACTTACTATACTTAATTTCATCCTCAAGTATATCTAGTTTCATCCATCTCATCAAATTCATAGCTAAGTTATTGCAGGTTTTCTCAAGAACTCATCTTAAACTTCATCAACAAAGTGGATCAATATCCATCAAATCATCAAGCTTACAAAGGAGTTGAGAAAGGGTCAATTTCAACACATCAATTGGCACCAATTCCCCCATGGGATCAAGTGTTTTCTTAGCTTAGATAGATTAAACTTGGTTTATTGCATTGTTCTTTATTTTCCTTTCTATCTAAATTTTATAAATGGATTTCATGGGGAGTTTTTTTCTCATCTTGCATTTTGATCTAATAACATGTTTGTTTGTTGTGTTTGTGCAGGTATGGAACAAGGGTTCATAGAAACTGATGTGCCTCACTTGGCTCAAGAGGCCTAAGAGCTTAAACTTTTATATATGAAAAAGGGGCACCCAATATTAATCAATTGGGGATACATTAAATTTGTTCTTCTTTTCAGATTTTTTGTTTTCTAATTTGGGGCCATTTGTCATTTAAGATATTTGCTTATTCATGGTGTTCAAAAGGACAATTTTTGTAAAGACAATGTCGCTGGAAGTGGGATATTAGCTTGAGAAGATGTTTCTTTTAGTAGACAGTATTATTTTTGTTGGGGTTGAAAGTATTGTCTATTGTTTTTTACAAGTTAAGTTTAGAGTTAATCAATCTTTGATACTATTTGCTTTATAGCTTCAGTAAACATCATTTCTTCAAATAACTTTGGTGGCATCTATGGAATTATGTGGTTGATTTTTTGTTCTATAAGCACGCTTGGGCATGTGCAGTGAACTTGTGTATAGATTTATTTGATATTTTAGTTTGGACTGTACTGTTTCAGAGAACCTGTATTCTTGAGGGAATGGCTAATGATGGAATTTGTTTTGGGTATGATTTAAGAGGGGAAACATGTATAGATGATCTTCCAAATGAATGCATTTTTAATGTTGTCAGATTTTTAATGCATTTGGCCGATCAAGATGCAGGTGGTTGAAAATTCAGAATGAAGCCCGATGTTCAATAAAATTTCACTTTCGTGATACTTCAGCTCCAAATTTCACAAAATATCTCTCCAAGCTTCCTAATCGTTTTCCCGCACTTAATTTAGTTTCATTGGCTGGCTGTACTGAAATTCCAGATTCAACCCTCACCTTATTTCAATCAGCAGGTTTGAAGTTGAAAAATGTTGCACAATATATTCAGAGTCCAAGGACTTGAGGACATTGTATTCATTCTCCAGAGAAGAAATACAAGTGAAAGAAGACTTGACAGCAAAGAGATTAGCATTAGACTTGCGTATGCCCGGACTGATGGTACCAAAAGCCCCAGCTCCTATCATCCCACCTCCAATCACGTCTTCTCCTCCCTCCATTTCATTTGCAATCCCCATTGTTATTTACCATCAAGCGCTATTAAGATGCACGAAATTAGACTTTTTGTTATGAAGACATTTACCGTGTTCAAGAGATCAATTAAATAATTATCAAAATGAGGATCGCTTCTAATATTTGGTCTCTTGGTTGCACTATGGCGGATATACAAATTAGATAGTCAAATTTATTATTTATTTGTTTGAATAATATAGCAATTTGATTAATTGGTCTCTTGGTTGCACTATGGGGATATACAAATTATATAGTCAAATTTATTATTTATTTGTTTGAATAATATAGCAATTTGATTAATTTAGTTTTTATCTAATTTATTTGATAGACTATATATAGTGCGAGATTTGAGTTTGAAACAAGTCTCGCCCATGCAAACCACTATTGGGTAGTGGGAACAAGTTTCAATTTCCCTTTAATGGTAAACCGGACTTTTAATTGCAAAACCCTCAAAAATATAAGGTAAAAGCCTCAAAAATCTCACTTATCACATAGCGAGATAAATATTCATTTGACAAACATTCTATTTCCATTTCAAGTGTTCTTTGTCAATTTGATGGCAATTTTTTTTCATTTGCATTGCTTTATGTTTTAAATTTGTATGCAAATATTTTATAATCAAATAATATTTAATTTCATTAAGGTAAAAATCTAGATTTATTTGTTTATTTCATTCTATTATTTAGCACTTATCATTAAACATTTAATCCAACCACATACAACTAGAACTTATAGTGCATCCATGCACAAACACATACTCTCTATTCTCTAACATACATATAGTTTTCTATCGACGTAATCCTTGAACCTCCTTTAGGTGCAAGTGCTAGTATAATATAATATTATATAATCATATAATATTATATATATTATATATTACATTATTTATAATATATATATATATATATATACTATATATTTTTATATCAAACATTTGATAAAAAACATCGTTAGTTTAGATATGGTCAAGTCCCGGACCCGACCATATATTAAAGATACTTTAGAAAAGGAAACGGATATCCATTTCCTGCATTATAAATTTTAAAAAAATCTGAGAGTTCATATTATATAATAATATATTATTTTATAATAATATTATATTATAGAATCATATAATATTATATAATAATATTATATTATACAATCATATAATATTATAATATAATATATATTATATATTGTATTATTTATAATATATATTATATATTATTTAATATTTATATATATTATAAATAATATATATAATATATTATATTATTTATAATATGTATTATATTATTTATAATATATATTATGCATAATATAATGTATATTATATTATAATATATATATATATATATATATATATATATTATTATATATTTTTATATCAAACATTTGGCAAAAAAACGTCGTTAGTTTAAATATGGTCAGTCCCAGACCCACCATGTATTAAATATACTTCAGAAAAGGAAACGAATATTCATTTCCTACGTTATAAATTTAAAAAAATGTGAGCTCATATTATATAATAATATATTATTATATAATAATATTATATTATATAATAGTATATTATTATATAATAATATTATATATAATTATATTATTTATAATATATATTATGCATAATATAATGTATATTATATTATATTATATTATTATATAATATATCAAACATTTGATAAAAAACGTCGCCAGTTTAGATATGGTCAGGTCTCGGACCCGACCATATATTAAAAATACTTTAGAAAAGGAAACAGATATCCGTTTTAAAATGAATATTTGTTTCCTATGTTATAAAAAAAAACTTGCAGGCGACTGTGCACGGCTTCCTCTCCTCTCCAACTCGGATATTCGTTCCTAGGTAATCATTTTGCCCAAAATCAGTCAAATTTCAAAGGTATGTTTGGATTTTTATGTTTTTATTCAATTTATATTTATTTTGCATTGTTTTTTTTAACTTTAGTCCAAAATAGGGTAAATTTGATAGGTTTTTTATTGCATGAGAATCATTGTTAATTTTTAAAAAAATTATCAATTAACAAGTTTAAAATAGATCAACATGAAAACCATAACCCTGCACAAGATGAAAACCCTAACCTTGCACAAAATGAAAACCATGATCCCGCACAAAATGAAAACCCTCCAAATCCTCCTTCACCGCAACCGTTGTTTCCAAATCAAAATATGCCAACAATACACGAGTTTTTTCATAGAAATTTAGATCAGTTAATAAATGTATGTTGAATCTATGAGACACTCGATGAGCTATCAGACATTAAAAACACTTTGGAAACAATCATTTCAAATGTTGAAACTTTGACAACTCAGCATAATAGATTTGCATAGTGGCGAGAGGAACAAAGACAATTTTATGTCGTGGGTTATCATATGATGAGGTGAAGGCACTTGATATTGATAAACTCCAATTATCCCAATTATTCATCGATCACAGAACAAGACAGCGTATTAATGTGCAGAAACTAAATTTTTCAATTAAATGGTGCACCCATAGAGACATTGGATCATTTTTGGAGACGTTGGTGGATGGTTTTGGATAAACCACCCAACAACAATCTTGATGTCCCTCAGTATTTTCTTTGAAAATTATATGGTGATTTTTTGCTAGGGAAGCATGTCAATTACTTTGACATGTGATATTTCCAGGGTGTTGGTAGAGGGATGCCATAGGATAGACCTAGAGCATGTTGAATCACCCCAGTTCGTCCTCCTATGCCTATTGTTTCCCCAACTACACTACCTTACCTTGAGATTGTTGTAGATGCAAGGACTCTAAGCATTTATGTGTTGCATCTATTGAGTGATCATTTGGTCATGCAAAGCCATCATGTTGTGCATCCATTTGACAATGCATCCTATCACGACGGTGTTGCACCTGATACATCCCAACATGATGGTGGTGCACCTGTTGCATCAAATCCCACTGGTACGCCGTCATCAGCTCCCACTGGTACATCATCCTCTTTGGGACATATCTGTGTGCCTCATTGTTGCATGACATACAACAATTTATGTTTGGGTCCTCTCTGATGGTCCACTAAGGCTTCCATAGACACATTCGACTATGAGGTTCATGATATGTTGGATGTAGGATTTGATAGAGCACGGAGTGGATGATTTGCAAGATAGACATTGATTGTCGGGGATGATATCAAAGGATCGGTAAGACTTAAAGTAATTTCATAGTGTGTTTTATGTAAATTCTTTCATATTTTATGAGAGATATTTGTTCTAATATATGTTTATGTGCTAGAATTTTTAACAGTTGTTGACAGAGGAGTAGATGTCACAAGTGCAGGAGGCTATGCATACTGCCATTTCATTTTCCCTAGAGAATTAGTATATGATATTATTTAAATTATTATTTTAGATGTTATTTTTTGAAATCTATTATGTTTAAATACATGTACTACATATATTGATAGTCTAATGTAATCTTGTATTTTTATGCAGCAACCTGGTTCTTATACAGCCTTGTTGACTGGGTCTGACCCATTGGATGAAGTTGCACAACAGGTATATAATTTTTTTATTCTCGACATTATAATTATATGTGCATGTGCATTTACATTCTTGTCATTTTTATATACGAAACCATCTTAGTTGATTCATCCACTATGAGCCCATCTAGTGTCATAGCATCACAGCAGGTATGTGTTTATTTTATATTGCAGATATTTATGTTTAGATAGGAGTAGATATGTGTTTAGTAGATATGATTATTAGTCAAAAATTATATGTTAATTTGTATCATTTTTATTTTATTTGCTATAGTCTTCTTCTCAAATCAACACTCTAACCAATGTGAGACCATTACTTTATAGGACTCCTGATTGTCTCAAGGAATAATTAGATGCAGACCATCTTGCAGAAAAGAGAGCAAGACATGAGGTAAACAAGAATTGCATTATTGATATAAAATAGTCCACGTATACTGATTTTGATATTAAATTCATAATTTATAAATGATGGTATATAAGTTTCTATTTACTAGTCTATCTTGTCACCCATTCACATAATTAATCAAATTTGTAGTTTGAAATTTTATTGTGTGGGAAACTTCAGAGCAACTAGCTTCTTCGAGGAGGCTCAATTTTGATGGTCCAACACAGAATTAGGATATGATATAGATTGATATGTACTTAGGGTCTGATGGATCTTGAGATGGCATATATGCCACATTTTGTAAAACTTGTTCTGAGTAGGCATATGCCAAATTTGTATGTACACAAACATAATTATTCTATAGATTGATATATAAGAATTGATATTCGATCTAATTTGTTCCTCGTGTGCATGTCTTTCTACTTTGAATTTTCAAAATGGAATGTATAACTATCTTAGAATGGCTTAAAGTTATGATTGATAATGTACATTATAGATTAACAAAATTACATTTTAATAGAATATGAATTACAATTGGTAATCCATCTATGTTAGAGTTCATTCATATTAAGGTTCACATACATTACATTCCACGACACCATATTTCTTTGAGGAGTTTTTCCAAACAATTCATTGCAGGTATTCTATTGTACCACATTTTTCATACATGTCTACCAACACATTTTTATTAAATACTCAATTTGAGAATACCCATGATTTCAAGCTCTGTTGAATGAATTTACATTTGACATTATTTTGTTTTTTGAGCTCTTGTAATGAAGTGGGCGACTGATTTTTATTTCAAAAGAAGTTAAAATTAATGAAAAATGGTTACAACTTAATGAAATGCATGTCATGTTATAGTTTTCATTCGAAAGTAATATAATCATCTTGATAATAAAAAAATGTCACTCAATGTTCATTCAAGATTAATAACATGTAAAAGGTATAAAATCAGCTTGAGTAATAATCAATATCTTTCAAGCATAAGGGTTTGATGCAACCTTCAAACAAAGTCCTTGCAGATAAACAAGATACATGTTCATTAGATTTTTCATGTGAAATCTATAGAATAATCATGATCAACAATTAAGGCATCACTCAACCACGATGCAACCATTAAATAGACCAAATGAATGTGATACTACCATTAAACAAACCAAATACAACTCCATGACATGCATGGTATTTGACCTTGGACATGCAATTTGTAGTATCGTAATGCACAACAATGAATGTTACTAACCATAATGTATCAATAAGAAAACTAGGCATACTATATGGGTACGTTTACATTAGGAATGCTCCTATTTTTCACCCAAATACGTTGAATCACTCGAAGCTACATTGGACCGACGATTTCCCTTAAGAGTCCAAAGTGAAAAAAGGTAGCAATCTTTGATGGGCTATTAGCCAGAAACCGTGACGCTTATAGGTTCTTTGTCTGAGGCTACATGATCATGTTGGGACCTTCTTTAATAATATCTCTTATTTTTTTCTATCTCAGAGGTGTTCTTGTAGTGACAAGTTTTCAGTTGACGAAAAAGTTGTCAGATGCAAGTAGTATAAAGTTGCAAAGTGGAGCAACTTTCGTTCTGCAACTCGTATGACCAAATGGATTGTTCTAACATGTCTGGATGGGTACATTTACGTTAGGAATGGTCCTCTTTTTCACCCAAACATGTTGAATCACTCTGAGCTACATTGGACCGGTGATTTCCCTTAAGAGTCTAAAGTGTTAAAAGGCAGAAATCTTTGACGTGCTATTACCCAGAAATTGTGATGCTTATAGACTCTTGGTTAGAGACCATGGGATCATGTTGGGACCCTCTACAATAACCTATCTTGGTTTTTTCTATCTTGGAGGCATTTTCTCATGGTGATGAGTTTTTAGTTGAAGAAAAAGTTGTAAGATGCAAGCAGTGTAAAGTTGCAAAGTGGTGCAAATTTCGTTTTGCAACTCATATGACCAAACAGACTGTTCTAGCATGTTTTAATGGGTACATTTATGCTAGGTGTGGTCCTCTTTTGCACCCAAACACACTGAATGGCTTTGAACTACATTGTATCGCCGATTTCCTTTAAGAGTCCAAAGTGCTAAAAGGTAGCAATATTTGAAGGTCTATTTCTTAGAAACCATGATGCTTATAGACTCTCTTTCTGATACTATGGGATTATGTTGGGACCCTCTACAATAACCTCTCTCGATTTTTTCTATCTCGGAGGCATTTTATTGTGGTGACGAGTTTTCAATTGAGGAAAAAGTTGTCAAATGCAAGAAATGTAAAGTTGCAAAGTGGTGCAACTTTTGTTCTGCAACTTGTATTATGAAATGGATAGTTCCAACACATCTGGATGGGTACATTTATGCTAAGCATGGTCCTCTTTTGCACCCAAACACGTTCAATCACTCTGAGCTACATTGGACCGACGATTTTCCTTAAGAGTCCAAAGTGATAAAAGGTAGCAATCTTTCAGGGGCTATTTCTCAGAAATCGCGATGCTTATAAACTCTCCATCTAAGGCTATGGGATTGTGTTGGGACCCTCTACAATAACCTCTCTCATTTTTTTCTATCTCAAAGGCATTTTCTAATGGTGACGAGTTTTCAGTTGAGGAAAAATTTGTTAAATGCAAGCAGTGTAAAGTTGCAAAGTGGTGCAACTTTCGTTCTGCAACTCATATGACCAAATGGATTGTTCCAATATATCTGAATGGGTACGTTTATGCTAGGCATGGTCCTCTTTTTCATCCAAACATGCCGAATCACTTCGAGCTACATTGGACCAGCGATTTCCCTTAAGAGTCCAAAGTGATAAAAGACAATAATCTTTGAAGGGCTATTTCTCAGAAACCATGATACTTATAGACTCTTTGTCTAAAGCTATGGAATCATGTTGGGACCCTCTAAAATAACCTCTCTCCCTCTCTTCGTCTCCCACTCTCTCCCTAAACCCCCCTCTCTCTCTCTCTAAACCCTCTCTCCCTTCCTAAACCCTAAACCCACACTCTCTCTCTATGTCTCCCTCCCTCTCTCCCTCTCTCCCTCTCTCTCCCTCTCCATCCTCTCTCCCCTCTCCCCCTCTCCCTCAACCCTAAACCCTCCCTCTCTCTCTCTCCCTCAATCGCTCTCTTCCACTCCCCTAAACCCTAAATCTAAACTCTCTCTCTCTCCTCCTTAAACCTTAAACCCCCTCTCTCTCCCTCTCTCCCTCTCCCTCCCTCTCTCCCTCTCTCTCTCTCTCTCTCTCCCTCACTCTCACTCCCACTCTCTCTCTCCCTCACTCCCTCTCAGGTCTCTCTCTCCCTCTCTCCCTTTCAAGTCTTTCTCTCTCTCCCTCCCTTTATTATATAATGATTAAATATATTAAAGATCTGAGAGGGAGATGAAGACTTCAAAGGGAGACTATGTATTAAATATATTTTTAATATATATACAATATATCTAGAATATAAATAATATATATTATACATAATATAGATTATAGTATATATTATATATTTAATAAATAATATATAGTATATATGAAATATATTATAGTATATTATATATAATAAATTTATAATAGAAAAAACGGATATCCTTTTATGATGGATATATGTTATTAACAGCATTGGATTTGAAGCCCCGTGAAAAATCAAAATGTTGTTACAAAACGAATATTCATTTTGTTGAGGAACAACTGTGCCTCGTTTTCAAAGGAGACTACATATTAAATATATTATATACTATACTTAATATATAATATATATATCATATATTATATAATAGATATCGTATATTATATAATATATATTATATGTATATGGGTAAACCCATAATAGTGGTGTACAATTTTGATGAGGAAGGAAATTTGTAAAAATGCTCACACATTCAAAATTTCATGTTTTTAAGGGTTCGTTCAAACTAGGGGGTTCGCACGAACCCAAAAGAGGGGTTCGATCGAACCCCTAGTTCAAGCGAACCCCCTTTTGCATGGTGGGTTCACTCAAACCCTATGATGTCATGTTTTTTCATAGAAACGAATGGAAAATTCAAAAAAAAGGGGGATTTGAGTGAACCCCCCTTCACCCTTTTGAGTGAAGGGGGGTTCGTTCGAAGGGGGGTTCGAGCCCCCCTTTTTTGCCCTTCTCCCCCTCTTCCACCAAATTTTAGCAGATTTTTGCCCTTTGAAGCTCGGGTTGAGGATGGAAATGGAGGAGACTTCACAAACCCAACTGGAAGATGGTAGTCCTCAGAACGAACTATCCAACGAATTAAATTTGAATATGTTTTGGTTTTATTATGTATGTGTTTTTTAGTTTTATCAAACATAGGTTTTTCACCGAAAATCAAGCTCTCTATTTTGCACATGTGGAAAAATAGCAGATTATCAAAATAAAAATTTTAAAAATACGTTGAGGCTGGGTATTGATGTCCTTGATCCATTAAAAAAAAAATTTGAATTTCGATTCATACAAAAAAATGTATGTTGTATACAATCCGCCTATGTCTGAATTGCAATTGGTTTTGACTTTGAAACTTGATTAAGGAAAAAATATTCAATAAAAAACTATGAGACCAAATGAAAGTGCTAGATATCGTAGTTACAAATCTAAATTCGAAAAAAATAGAATTTTATCCTTCATACAAAAAAATTTATGTTGTATATGGTGAGTGTCACTTTTTAAAAATGTTGTTTTCTAAAAAAAACCAATTTTCGTGGGAGATGGAAAAAAAAGTGCAATCTGATTCCAAAAATTTTGAAAAAAATATTTTTAGAATCTAGAGACAAAATTTGATGAGACTCTAGTTTGCATCATCTTCAAATTCCTCACGGTTTAGCCGCTATAGGTTCCTGAATATGAAGATTTACTTAAAAATAATAATTGCAGTGTCCAGTTTGGTCAATAATTGTAAACCACTATTGTGGGATCACCCATATTATATAATATATATTATATATATAATATATAATATACATTATATAATATAGAATATATATAATATTTAATATTTAATATATAATATATATATTATATTATATTATATAGTATATTATGTATTATATATTATATATATCATGTATTATATATTATAGAATATAGAATATTTAATATATAATATATAACATATATTATATAACATATATTATATTATATATTATATAATATTTTATTTATTTTAAGCAAGAGTGGTGGTCCACTATATTTAATATTTAGTATAATAACTAGATAATACAAAATTTTGGCTCTGAAGGGCATACCGGCAAGAAAGAGCCAACGAGAAAACCTTTGGTTATAGCCCCAAAGGTAAATTTCATACAAAAATTTATCATAATCATGTAGGCTTAAGATCCTCAAAAAATTTTGACCAAAAGCCCAACTACCTAGGACAATTTAAACTATATATGACCTAACTAAATTCTAAACAATTACCAATAACATACAATACAATCGAATTGCCAAAAATTTGGTCATACAAGACCCATGCTACAATACAAAATTGACCTCATGCAGATAATGACATCATCTATGCACCATGACCGCAAACACATGCATTTCGATGATAGGTTGAAACCAAAATATTCCTAATGACACTGCCAATCATTCCTCCATCTAGCTGTCAATCATTCTTCCATTTGATCACCACCCTGAATAGAATTTTCGTCCTGCCCTTCCATGAAACCCTGCAAACCCATATCATTTGCAAAAAAATCGAATCCCACCACCGGTTCTTTATCTTCTGGTTCCTCAAGTTGCAGTCGATCCCTAGCAGAGTGTCCATTATGACCTCCACTGCCATAATTTGTAGCAAACCCTTCCCTATCATCCCTTTTAGCTTCGATTATTGCCGCTAGCGCAAGTTCAGATGACAATGTTAACACTGGCAGAATTGTGGGCAAGTGAAGTGCATGCTTGCACAGGAAGGAAAGAGAGTAATACTTTTCCTTAATGTCAAAAGATAGAGTTGCGCCAATCCTGTTAGCATTTTTCTTTAATGCTTTAACCACAATATTATCATCTTTCAATTGCAAGCCTAGCCTTACTACTTCAAGTATTTCATCGTAACCCTAACAATGCTTTATATGTTCCCTTGGAAACAAACCCATCCCCTGTGAAAAAATTATAGCCTTGCACTACATTCAACAGTGCGTCATTGTCCAAAATGTGGGGCTTGACACATTTGCTAACAATTACCTCTAAATCGATAAGGGATTGAAGCAGGTCCATTGTGTTTGACAAAAAAATTTACAACACCTGAGAAGGAAACAGAAGGTGATGAGCTCTTGGACTTGTAACTTCAACCCCTAAAACTGCTCTGATTGCATCCTCCACTCTAGGGCAATCGACTTTGAAGATTTGCACAAGATCTCCATGCGAGAGATAACCTTCAAATGGTCTTTCCCTTTGAACAATTGGGAAATCGACCCTCAGATTCCATGAATGAGTCATCATCTTGGCAACACTAACCACCTCCAGCCACACTCTACAAACATTGACTTACTCCGATTGCTCTCTACCGACGCTAAATTTTGCTTCAAATGTGGTGGCGAGTAATTTCAGATGAAATCTTTTTAATGTTGCAAAAGCCTTGAAACCACTGCTAACATTGGAAAGTGATAAGACTTCCACCTCTACTTTGCACGTGTAAAAGCCTGATTTTATTGAAGGACATTTATTTTTCGTTACTTGCATGTTTGCATCCCTCCGAACGTGGCTTTTATAATAATGGATATTCGTTTATCCGTTATTATTTTCATTGGATTTTTCGTCAAGTGAGAATATAATATAGTTTTACAAAATGGATATCAGTTTCTCTGAGCACTTTATAACATGAAATATTCCTCATTTTCACGAACCCTGCCTCATTTTCACAACCTCAAACCTCCAGGTGTGTGTTTTTTGCATTTTTTCAAAAAATTTTGTTAATTAGTGATTAATTTAATTTATTTTTTGCATTCTATGTAGTTTTATTGAATTTTTCATTTGTATCTAAACTTACAAATAAATTTGAAACCCTAGTTAGTGGAAAACAAATAAAAACATCAAACAAAAAAATTGAACATTCATTACTAGAAAAAAAGCAGAAAATTTAACCTAGCACACTAAACAAACATAAAATAGAACCCTCATTACCCCCTTTTTGTAGTTTTTTAAACTGTTTTACATTCTTGTCTTTTTTTACTTCATCTTTATCAATTATTCTCATGTTTTTCTTAAATTTTTGTTTTGTTTCTTATTCTTAAGCTAGTATTTCTTTGCTAAAAAATTTGTTTTTAAATTTTTTAATTGTTTTGACTCTCCTCAACTCTCAAACTAGAAAGGATCCTTATTGGAAGTGCTCTAAATTTCCAATACTTGGTGAGTCTGGATCCATTGTTAGTACTGACCAGACAAAACTTGTCCCTACAGCATGGGCTATGTATGAGGCTATCATATTGTATCATATACAAATAATAGTCTCCCACATAGCCCATCGATTATTGCCCATTAACTTTGTCCATTTCCTTCTGGTTGTGGGGACAAGTTTTGTTTAACCATTACTAAGTATGTATACAGTCTCACAAAGTATTGGCAATTTGGAGCTTAACACTTCCACCTTTTTTGAATCAATTTGGAGCAAGTAACACTTCCACCTTTGTTGAATCAATTTGGAGCTTAACACTTCCACATTACAGCAAGGTAAAAATTTATGTATTTTTAAATGAGATTTCACATCACTTTAACAATTATTCATTTTCCATTTACATGCCTTAGACATAAATGAGCTTTGCACAATTTTTTCATTTGTATTCAATTAAGTCATTTATATTGAATGGTTTAAGGGGATCTTTAAACATGTACCTTACATTTTCAAATTACAAAATTTAATGCAAGTTCACTTATATCTAAATCATGGATCAACACCCTCTAGCTCCACCCACTCCACCTCCACCCACTCCACCTCGTAACTCACCACCACAACCTCCATCTAATCGTGCTCGCTTTCAAGAACAAGTCAGTGTGAATGTTAGAACCATTCAGGATCAAGTTAACGTTATTCGAAATGAAGAATGTGCTCACCCATTATTGAGGCATTTTGCATAAAAAATGCAATTTGTTGATGCGGTTAGGTCCATGGAAGTGGACTTAGACGAGCGTCAACAATGGATAGAGGAAAGGAGATAGTCCCAATCTAAAGAGGAAAACAAAAAGAAATGAAGAGATGCAACTGAGAGTCGCAAAACTTTCTTAAGACAATGATCTTATTTTTATAAAAGAAAATGATCTTGGATGGATATTTTATAAAGAATTTTTTTGGATGGATATTTTATAAAGAACTGGGTTGGATGGATATTTTTAGTGTTGAATTTATGAATATAATAGTATAATGATGAGACAAAAAATTAGAAATAAATATTAAATAATCTATTAATTTAGTGTTTGTTCATATATAGTGTTTATTCATGCATCATGGTTGACTGATGTCTTATTTGTTGATCATAATTATTGTATAGATTTAAGATGAACAATATAATTAACATTTATCTTGATGTCTTCTAAGGATTTTGTTTGAAAGTTGCATCAAACCCCTTTGGTGTAAATAATATTCATGTTTATGTATCATGATTGGAAGATAGTGATTCTTATTCATGATCATTTTATACTTTTTACATGAATTATCTAATGACATGTTATTAAAATTGAAGGTTTTAATGGCATGAATGTTGAATTGAGTTGTAATGGTTTTGTTTGATGGTTGTATCACTTCTTATTCTAGATGTTCCCAACATGGGAAAACACTCTTCCTCTCAACTCTCTCTCTCCCTCTCTCTCAGTTCTCTCCCTCGCTCCCTCTCCCTCTCCCTCTCCCTCTCTATCACTCTCTTTGTCTCTCCCTCCCTCCCTCTATCTGTCTCTCCCTCTCACTCTCAGGTCCCTCCCCCCTCTCTCTCTCAAGTCTCTTAGAGCTTCCTCTCTCCCTCCCTCTCTCCCTCTCAAGTCTCTCTCTCCCTAGATCAAGTATCTCTCTCTCCCTCCCTCTCAACTCTCTCTCTCTCTCTCTCTCTCTGTAACACCTCTTCGTTTTTCTTTCTGGATTGGACAGTGTTTCCTTGTTTTGCGTTGATTTATGTTTCTGGATAATCTGATACTTTATCTTGAGTGGGTGTTTGGTTGATATTCTTTGAGCGATAGACTATTTTATGTGATGTGATTTGATTTATCTGATGATTTAGTTTACATGCTTTAGTTGATGTAATGATGATGTTAGTTGATATAACATGTAATTTCTTATGAGATTATTGAGATTATGATGAAAGTGTCAGTTACGATGATTGTATTGGTGAAGAGGACAGGTTCGCATCACTCGCTTGTGAGCGCCCTGCGAATCTAAGATTTCTTCTTCACGGTGTGTATTGTATGCTGGATATATTATATGAGGTTGTTTATTTGATTTCAGGTTGCAGGTACATGACATCGACTCCACCTAGTCTCACAGGTTTGAGCGTGTTGATCCAACGATTAAGTTGAAAGGGAGATAGTAGCTAGGTAACATGTGTCAGGTCTACGCCCTAGCCTTAGTGTGTCATCAGTCCTAATTGTTGAGTCATGTTTTACCTTATTAATGTTATTTGATTATGTGGGATGCTTTATTATTTAATCAATATTTTAGAATTATTGCATTGCTGAAAGTAGAGGTTATTTTAATATTAAGTGAAATTTATGATTAGATGAAATATTTATGTTGATGATGAAATTGTATTTAATTAAATTTTAATTTATTTAATTAATTAAATTAATCTTGGAAAAGGCTGAATTTAATTATTAAATAATTAAAATTAATTAATTGAGCTTATTGAAATAAATTTAATTAAATTAAATTAAAAGAATTGAAAGAAAAGTGAAATTGCATTTTAAAATCAATTTGGGGTTTTCGAAAATGGAAAAAGGAAATAAATATCTATTTTCAATTTGCATGCATTTGAAAATTAGGGTTGTGTAAGATATTTTTGGATATATGTGAATTGCATGTATTTGATTTAGAAGGAAAAATGATTGGAGAAGAATTCATGCACAGGAGAAAAGGATTTTTTGGAAAAACTTGCACAAAGAAGGATTTGAAGCAATTTTGGATTGTAGAGTTTGTTTGAAGAATAATTTGTTTGCAATTATCGAAGTTCTTGGATTGGATCTGTTGCACGTTTGAAGAAATTTCAAGAATTCTTGGGAGGAAGCTTGCATCAGATATTCATCTTCTTCTGTAGCTTTGGATTCCAGGTTTTGTCTTGTTTGATTCATTTCATATTATATTGTTTTCAAATTTATTATTAAAATCATTTGTGAATTGGAAATTATTGTTTGAATCTAGATTTAATCCATCTAAAATTTGGGGAAGAATGTTTAAATTTACTGTAGCTTTTAATTCCATAAATGGGGGAAATTGAAGAAACATGGTTTAAATTAAACCTCGAATTGAGTTTTAAACATTTAGGATTGTAGTATGATTAATTTACCCTTTTAGATTATTTAGATCTGTATTCAAAACAAATCTTCGTAGAAATTTTTATTGAAATATCAAGATCCGTATTTAATTTTTTCCTATGTTTGTTTTAATAATTCTTGGGAATTTAAAAGGATGTTATTAGTAAAATCAATTTCTAAAAAATATGTAATATGTTGAAGAACATTCTGAGAAAAATTTAATTAAATTCCTTGTGACTGTATTTTTAAATGTTCTGTCAATTTACCAGTCAAAATCAGAAATTCTGGTAAATATATATATATATACATATACATATATATATATATATACATATATATACATATTTATATATATTATATGTATTTACATATAGTATATAAAAAATATATATACTTATACAATTTATTAGTTTGTATGTCAAAACACCATCGGCAAATTTATTGAATTCTGGAAATCCGTGTGAAAATTTCCGCACTGGCATTAATGGCGAAATTTATTTCTGATTTTTCATTAATTTTTCCCTTATTATTAAATAGGGAAATCTTTTATTAAAGGAAAAATTTTGACCACAAAGTGGATGGTGGCCATGACCCCACCACCCACATTCCAATGTGGGAGGGGCGTTGCCATGTGACAGCGCGCCCACCTTTTGGGGGGACGCGTTGTCCCATGGAAGCGCAACCCCCATGTATGAGTAAAGGTCACGCCCGACCGGTACAAGGTACCGCTGGCGCCCTTGCTTAAAGTTTTCTTTTTCTTTTTTTTTTTGTTTATTAATGACTACAGATTTCGATACTGTCAACGTCCTTCTCTGTGCAGTCCGGAATCCTAGGATTTTTGGGTTTCGCTCTAGCATGTGACTTAATTGCTAAATAAAATATATTTAGTATTTCCAAGCATGATTTATGTAAAATTTATATATACATATTTATGTATATATATATATAGAGATAAATTTATAATTATTTATATATACATACATGGATATATATTTTGTCTGTAGTTATCTGATTATGATTAATTATTGTATATATATATATATATATATATATATATATATATATATTTTATGAATATATATATATCAATATATTAAATACTAAGGTAGAAGATTTTAACATAAGTAATTGTTTTGTTTAATTAATTTGTAATATATTATGTTGAATGAGAAATATTAAGAAATTAAGTGGAATCGTGGAAATTAAAAGAATTATAGTAATCCGATGTATTAGATGTGTAATTGAAAGAATTATCTTCTTGCATGATTGCATTTGAATTAAATGCAGATGGAATATCTTGTTTGGTTAAATTTGAATTTATCCTCTCTTTGTAAAAGTAAAGGTAATTATTTCAGTTTATTATTTATTTTATTGAAGCATTGGCTTGTAACTGAAAAGTATTAGTTAGGATATGGATTTAATATATCCAAATATAGCAGGATTCCTTGTCTTTGCGTATTGTTAATATTTGTTTCCCTTATGTTAATTGCTTGGGAACGGGTGATTGAAATTCAATTTGTAAGTCTTCCAGTGGATGCGGGTCATTCCCTTGTTAAGTTATTGTTCACTTGTCCCTTGGGTAGTGCGTGTTATGTTTTTAGTATTTACCCGGTTTCCACGAATGGGGATGTTTTGTACCTCCTGTGAAAGGAGTGGATTACATGTGTTTGTTTCCTCCAAGATGTTTGGAGTGAGTTCTTTTATTTGTTTCCTCCTTAAGTTGGAGTGGTTATAATTCTTAGGTTGCATGCACTTGTGATTCCCTTGGTGATTAGTTTGGTTGTGTGTTGTCCATTAGAAGAGTGGATTTTTTTAGGCGTCGGAGCCCAAAGAGGTAAACTAGGTAACCTTCAAAAGTTATTTAAACAAGTGATAATTAAAGTAATGTACTTAGAAGATTAGGACTAACTTCTCACTAATCAAGATAATTTTACCTCGCTCACAGACACAAGGGCTTGTTTAGACTTGGGGTGAGTGAGAAGGCTTGGAATGGCAAGATCAACTATCTTGTCCTTACGAGAGGTAGTTGATTCCACTTGAGTGAGTATGAGGGTTGGGATTCAGTTGAGGTCACCAGGATTACCTATGCCGGAGCCTATGAAGAATTCCCAGAGGAGATCTCATTACTACTAGGCGACGACACTCTATCTAGGATAACTGTTGTTTATTGTTATATGTGTATGGTTCTTTGAACATACTTGATCTATTTTTATGTCTGGAAGCAATGTGACCTATGTCAGTGATGTGAATGTTGTACTTGAGTAGTACTTGAGTTGTACTTGATTATTGCATTTGGTTGGTTATGTCAGTATGAGTCTGCCTTTGGATAGTGGTTGTAGATTCTTTGTCCATGTTACTTTGTTACTATCTCCTAGCATGGGGGGTGGGCCTTCGAGTACCACTTGGTTGGGTAGAACATGCACCAAAATCGTTGGGTCCCCCTTGATCTTCAATTCGTGGAAGCGAGATATCCAATTGGTCAACTCGCGGATCTTGTTATTCTTTTCTAGCACTATTGTAATTCAAATTGTAATGAGTTGTATGTACCCCTCTTGTTATTATGAGGTGGATTTTTTAATTGTAATACTTATGTATTTTGACTCATTCTAGGAATGAGGGTTGTATTTTGTAATGGATTTATGTAATGGATATTCTATTCTTATCTTGTATTTACTTATGTTGAATGAATGTTATTACTTGAGTTATTTAATGCAATGTAATTTAGATGATGTATGTTAATGGGGATTTAAGTAATCTTGGTTACGTAGCCTTAGGGGATGTTGTCAATTATAGGTGAACATGTATGTTTAATTCACTTTAAATAAAAAAAAATTTAGTGCGCTTTTGTAGTGAATTGAAACTTCCTCTAGGGTTACGTGGCGGGGCTTTACACTCTCTCTCAAGTCTCTATCTCTCTCGCTCTCTCCCTCTTTGCCTCCCACTCTCCCTCTCAACTCTCTCTCTCTCCCTCTCAACTCTCTCTCTCCCTCTTTTCCTCCCACTCTCCCTCTCAAATCTCTCTCTCTCCCTCTCAAGTATTTCTCTCTTTCTATCTCCCTCTCACTCGCAGGCCCCCCTTTGTCTCTCTCAAGTCTCTCTCTCTTGGACTCTCTCCCTCCCTCTCTCCATCTCAATACTCTCTCTCTCTCCCCATCTCAAGACTCTCCCTATCTCCCTCCCTCCCTCTCTCTCTCTCTCTCTCACACAACTATATCTCTCTCACATTCCCTCTCTCCCTCTCAGCTCCCTCTTAGTTCTTTCTCTCTCCCCCTCTCTCAAATCCCTCCCACTCCCTCTCTCTCTTGTGAATTGGCCACACATCAATAAATATATAATACATACTATGTATTAAATAATTATATAATATATATTACATAATATTAATATAATATATAATATTTCATATATATACTATATATTATATATAATAATTAATATATATACTATATATAATATAGTATATACTATACAAAATATATGTACTATATAATATATAATATAGTAATATATAATATATAATATAATAATGTATAATATAATAATATATACTATGGTATAATATATAATATATTACATATAATACATATAATACATATTATATAATATTATATATTATATATTATAAATATATGTATTATAAATACATAATACATATTATAAATAATATAATTAAATATAAATAACATATATCCATTTTGGTTTGGTATTACCAAACCAAAATGGATATTGGCTCAAGATTTGGTTTGAAATTACCTGACCTACAAAGTCAACCCAAAAAATGTGTTTTTGAATTTTTTTTGTTTTCCGAAGTTCGCCCTTGTGGCTGACAACTTTTGTTTTACCCAAATTTCATCAAACGAAAAGGGTTTTTAGAAAAAAATTATCAACTTTCCACCAATATAACTTTTTCCTTATTTTGAATTTAATAAATAATTATTATTGATTTTCCACCTACATTAAATCTAAAGTCCTAATTGATAGGCTGATTGAAAAACTTCTATAACTTTCAAACTACTTAACATTTTTCAAATCTATAAGATGCACCACATTCTATGATTTGCATACTATAGGATAAAAAAAAATGAATTTCATAATTTTTTGGCCAAGTTATGGTGGTCAGACACAAACATTTAATAATTCTGAAAAATTTCTAATAAAAAAATCATAACTAATTATTTACATGGAAAACAATTGCAAAAAAAAATCTGGCACATCTGGGTATGTGTCCTCTACTTATATTGAAAAATTCAGAAAAATATTTTGTTTTTCTTGTACTTAGGGTGGTCAGAAATACACCTGCTTCTTATCTTTTTCCTAAAAATTTAATACCACTGCATTGAAATTTCAAATTTTCTCAAAACAAATTTACTTTTTTCTAAAAAAGGAATAATAGCCTAAAAAATACATTCAATTTTCTACAACTTTTGTTCTTACATATTTTTCAAATTATGTTAATAACCCTATTCAATTTTTTATGTCAAGTTTCCTAACTCTGATTTTCTGAATTTGCATCACCACTTAGAGGCCTATTTTAGACCCCCATGATCATGCACTGGCCCCTCCATAGGAATAAAATCCACCTCAAAAGGAGCAACAATAGAGAAACCTTGACTCAAACACACACCACCTCGGTAGAAGAAGTGTCCACCTCTAAAGGAAACTCAATGTCCAAGGAAAAAGAATAAACTTTTTCAAAAACAATGAACTTAGAATCCCAAGTGATGTAGAGTAGGTACGGAGTAGGTTCCCACAGCAAGATTCTAGAACCTTTACAAGCTCAAAGCTTCTAAAAATGGTGGAACTCACAATTAGCCTATTCCTTCAACTAGGTCTCCAAGACTGGTTTCTCAAGCACAACTTTCCATGAGGATCACCAAACTCTGAAATCTTGACATTGTTAGATACCCATTAGGGCCTTCTATAACATATATTAAATTGATGTATTGTTGTTTTGGACCAAAATTTTGAACCAGTACCTTCTACATTGTTTTGAGGCCTAATTAGGCCACGTTTCAAAGCAAGTGGTCTCAAATCAATCACCAAACTCTAGGTTTCTTCTCTAATAATCTCCTTAGGTCACATAAGGTCCCAAAAATTCATTAGATTCATCAGAACTTCTTCCAAATCTGATGTCTCTTCAATGACCTAATTTACCCTAGCCCATCACATGAAGATGTTAGGCTAATTCAAGCTCAAATTGGCAAAAAATCCTATGACTTGCTCTGAAACCTTCAAAAACACAAAACATAATCCTATATCTTCCATTCCACCTAATTTTATTGGATTTGTACGGTGGAATGGCTCATAAATCCATGTTTTTCCTACAAACCCTTGAAACTAGGGTTTCTCAAACAATCTACAGAAAACCGCTTCAAACAACCTTGTTTCTTTATGAAACTCAATCAAATTGCATTCAAATGAAAGTAGACTCACAATACTTTAGTTTCCAATTGAAATCATTCCAAGAACGTATAGTACGAGGCTGTACACAAGATTGAAACATAAAAAAATATAGAGAATTTTCACAAAAACAGAGCTTATTTCATTGCCAAATCTCCAAAAATTGTGTAGAAGAATTGCCTCAAAGTTCTTGAGGCTGTTTGAACACATTTTTAATGAATCCCAATAGTCCCTAACTAAATATTGAAAATATGACCGTTCAACTTCCTCTTGCAACCAAAATTTGCAAAATTGCAAAGTTGCAAATGCAACTTTTGCAACTTTTTGACACAATTGAAAAAACTTTACAAAAAGGACCTTACATGACATGTTTACATGAAAATAGTCTTAACTATACCTTATTCCACCAAAATAAGTCTTGACACCACAAAACACATATTTACAAGGTTCTAACAAACTCAAATTGACAACCATTGTTAGGTGCTCCTACACCACCAAGGTAGCATGAGACCAAACCGAGACAACCCATACAGGAGGGTAGCCATAAGAGAAAATAGTGGAGGGAAAAAATCCCTAACCACACCACAAGAGGACACCCTACCAAAGAAGAGGTCAACCACCACTTTCACTAGCCAAAATAACAACTGGGAAGAGAAAAAAACCTTAAAGCACCGCCCAACCAACGTCATTTTAGTAGCAAATGCAAATAAATGATCAAACATCAGCGGCAGCATAAAGGTAGCCAAGAACAAACAAACATACAACAATGTCATCATAGCAGCAGAATAGAGGCAAGGGGAAAAACCTTCCACAAACCAGGCCAACACCCACAACAAGGCGATCCCACAATACTTGTTTAACTGAATATTTTTAACCAAAATCTTCACACCAAGGTGATCTTACAATTTTTGGCCAAACTGGACATTGAACTGAATATTTTTAACAAAATATTCACTTTGGGGAACCTATAGCTGCTAAACCATGAGGAATTTGAAGATTATGCAAACTAGTGATTTGTGACATTTTGTCTATAGATTCTAAATATATATATATATATTGGAATTAAATTGGATTTCTTTTTCCATCTCCTTCGAAAACTAGTTTTTAACAATAAACACCATTTTTAAAGAGTGGTGTTCACCATATACAACATAACATTTTTTCTATGAAGGATGAAATTCTATTTCTTTTGAATTTAGATTTATAACTATGATATCTAACACTTTAATTTGGTTTCATAGTGTTTTATTGGATATTTTTTTCTTAATTAAGTTTGGAAGTCAAACCAATTATAATTTAGACATAGGTAGACCGTATACAACATAACATTTTTTGTATGTATCAAAATTCATTTTTTATTTTTTTGTTGGATAAAGGACATAAATACCTAGCACAGACATATTTTTCATAATTTTGTTGGTAATCTACTATTTTTCCACATGTGTAGAATAAAGAGCTTGATTTTCGATGAAAAACCTACATTCACAAGAAATAAAAAATAAATATAATAATTAAATTAAATATATTTAAAATTATACTTTTTGGGAAGCTTATAATAAGGACTACGCACTTAAAAAGGTGAATTTTAAATGAATTCAGTTGATCCCCCAAAAGGTAAATCAAAAGTGGTTTTTTATGAGCATTTTGATAGGTATAAAGGAGACTTTGTTATAGGTATCATTTAAAACTAGTGAGGTTCTATCCAAGGGGGTTTGACCTAAGGTGGTTTGATCAAACCCTCTTCAATTGGAATCATTTAAATTGAACTCTTCAAGGCTTAAATTATTATATTTTCTAAAAATATGTGATTTTAGCTAAAATCAAGATGTCCCAAAAAGTGTAAACCACTATTGTGGGATCACCCAACAACAACATGGAGGGAAAACCACCACTCCATCACAGTCTCAATAGGAAAAATCAATAAGCTCAACCCTCTTGAGACCAAAAGAACCCATGAATACAAACAGCCAAGGGAGCTGCATGGGGAAAGCACTAGAAGAAGAAGGCAACATCCCACCCTAGACTCTGAGATAGAACCCTGGAAGGAAAGGATATAGAAAAAAGAACAAAAATCAGGGAGAAACCAGTAACCAAGGATGGCCCCAAAAAAGAGCAGCAACACCCATGAGGAAAAAGGATCCAACACAAGTGTCCAAACAACCAGAAAAAGAAAAAAATTGTCACCCACCAAGCCCAAAACAAGCGCCAAAAGGAAACAACAACACCACTGCTTCCTAGAGGGATGCCAAAAGCAAGCAACCTCGTAATAGTGCTACCGTCCAAGCCAAAGGTAGCAACCAACCTAGCAGAAATCCATCTGCCTCATCAGCATCATCTCCATCCTCATCATCAACGACCCCAAAATTAAAATTCCCCTCCCCCCACTTCTCTTCCTTCTCATCTCCATTGGATGATATTTATTTTTATTAATGTTTAAATTCTATAATTGTTGTAAACATCTAAAAGGCTTTTCATTACCCTCCTCTCAATATTATTGTAGGAAGTTGTTGCACTACCTTAACTTCCTTACAATTCGATGGTTATTACCACATATGTCATATTTGTAAGGTCTACAATTTATGGTCATGGGTCAAGGATTTCCATGTATCTTCTTGAAGTGCCTTATTCTCCTTGTGAAACATGTATGTGTCTATTTGCATGACCTTCTTGCATAGTGTCTAGACATTCAAATGCCCAGTGACCTACTTAACTATATTTTAAGTACAAGTATTCCTAAATCCTTGATTTAAAAATCCACACATATCATAAAATTAGATCTTCTAATAAGGCCTCCAATTATACCTTGTTATTTAAGTAATTACCCAAAAAGAAAGAGTCACTTTCAACAAGATTTCTTGAAATCTCTCAAAAGATACCCAATGCTTACTTGACCTAGATTTTCTTGGGATGTCCCATCAAAATTAAGTTTTAAGAATTCCTTCAAAATCCTCTTCATGGTCACGTATTGTATCCATACTCATTTGTATCATCTCTAAATGGCACAAATTCAAAATAGTTTATTGTAGCATGATGTTGCTACTATTGTAGGTGTTGTTTGTGCTAGGAAAAATAGTGTCTCAACCTTGTGATTATAATAGGCTAATATATTTGAGCATGGGGGAGTGTATCCTCCCTATAGAGTCCAAGGGGCCCATCTCCTCAGTGGGGGAGTTTGAGGGTCATGAGCCTCGATGGGGGTTCAAGAGCAATACGCCTAAAATCCATATTTTATGTATATTTTATTATTATAAATCTAGATTGTTCATCATTAGGTCTTAGATATGATAGATATTTTGTTGGCTTGTCTTTCCCTAGAAGGAAACCCTATTTTATGAGGGCATTGTATTATTATTGTGCATTGTGATGTATTTTAAGAGTCTAATAGTTGTTGTGTTGTTTTTACATCTCTGGTTGGTGATACTCTTGTGAGAAGATTTTTTGCAAGTATATTACAATATTTGTGATTTTTGAAATATATTGGTCAACTTTTGAAGTGTGGGGTTTTTCTCTCGAAAGGGTTTTTCCCACATAAATTATTGTGTTGTGGTATGGATGATATTTATGTTTTTAATGTTTAAATTCTATAATTGTTGTAAACATCTAAAAAGTTTTTCATTACCCTCCTCTCAAGATTAGTGTAGGAATTTTTCCACTACCTTAACTTTCTTACAATTCGATGGTTATTACCATGTATCTCATGTTTGTAAGGTCTACAATATGTGTTCATGGGTCAATTATTACAGTTTTATATTGCATTTATACTATTTAATGTAAGTAAAAGTTCTAGAATCTATAATATGTTTGTGGGCTTGATTTATAATCTAGGTTTTATAAGATGTGTTATTATATAAACATGGTGTATTGTATTTTAGAGTAGTCCAATATAAGACTATGCAATTAATGTTGAGGGTTTGGGGTGTGTGCACCAATCTCTCTCTCTCTCTCTCTCTCTCTCTCTCTCTCTCTCTCTCTCTCTCTCTCTCTCTCATACACACACACACCTCTATCTCCTCCATACCTATCCCTCCCTCCCCTCTCTACTCTCTATCTCTACTTCTCCTTCCCTCTCTACCTATATTTATCTCCCCTCTCCCTCTCTTTACCTACCTCTCCCTTCATCACTTTGTATCTCACCTATGTCTCCCTACCTCTTTCTGTTTGTACTCTCTATCTCTCCTCTCCCTCCCTCTACATGTCTCTCTCTTCCTCCCTCCCACCCACCTTCCCTCTCTACTTATCTCTATCTAATATATCCATCTATACCTCTTTCTCTCTCCCTCCATCCCTTCTTACATCTCTCAATTTCTCCACCTTCCTCCTTCCCTCTCTACTTATCTCTCTATCACATATCTCTATCACCTCTCTCCCTCTCCCTCCCTCCCTCTCTCCCCTTCCCTCTCTACTCTCTCTATCTCACCTCTCTCTCACTCCCCCTCTCCCCCTCTCCCTCCCCTATTTCTCTCTCTCTCCTTCCCTCTCTACTTCTCTTTATCTCTCTCTACTTCTCTCTCTCTCCATTCTCTCTCTATCTCTCTCTACTTTTCTCTATTTCACCTCTCTCTCCCCTCCATCCCTTCTTCCATGTCTAATTTTATCTCTCCCCCTCTCTTTATCTCTCTATATCTCTATCTTTGTCTCTCTCTTCCTTCATCCCACCCACCTTCCCTCTTTACTTCTCTTTGTCTAACCTATCCATCTATACATCTTTCTCTCTCCCTCCCTCCCTCCTCCCCTCTTTAATTCTCTATATCACCTCTCTCTCTTAATTCTCCCTTCCTCCCTCTCTCTCCTTCCCGATCTACTCTATTTATCTCACCTCTCTCTCTCCCTACCTCTTCCTCCATCCCTTCTCTCTCTCCCTCCCCTATTTCTCTCACTCTCTCTCCCCCTCTTTCTCTCTCTACTTTCCTCTCTACTCCTCTTTATCTCACCATTCTCTCTCTCCCTCCCCACTCTATGTCCTCCCTCCCCTATCTCTCTCCCCCTTTACCTCTCTACTTTTCTCTATCACCTCTATCTCTCTCACTTCTCCCTCCTCTCTCTCCTTCCCTCTCTACTCTCTCTCTCTCTACATATCTATCCCTACCTCTCCCTCCATCCCTCCTCTCTCTTTCCATCCCCTCTTTCTCTATTTCTCTCTCCCTCTCTCTCCCCCTTTTCTCTCTCAATCTCTCCTTCCCTCTCTAATTATATTTATCTCACCATTCTCTCTCTCTATCTCTCCCTCTCTCTCCTCCACTTCTCTTTTTCAAATATCTCTATCACCTCTATCTCTCTCACTTTTCCATCTTTCCCTCTCTCACATATTTCTCCCTACCTTCCTATGTCTCCCTCTCTCTCTCTTTCCCTCTCTACTATCTTCCCCCTCCCTCTATCCTTCCCTCTCTACTATCCCCCCTCCCTCTCTGCCTACCTTTATCTCTTTATTTATATCTCTAACCTCTCTCTCCATACCTACCTCTCCCTCCATCTCTCCTTTCCTCTCACTTATCTCTACCTACCTCTTTCTCTCTCCCTCCCTCCCTCCCTCCTTCCCTCTCTCAATCTCTCCACCTTCCTCCTCTCTCTACTTCTCTATATTACCTCTCTCCCTCACCCCGCTTTCTCTCTCTCCTTCCCTCTCTACTCTCTCTAGAGGAGAGAGGGAGGGATAGGTAGGGGGAGAGAGATGAGATAGAGAGAAAGAGAGTAGAGAGGAAAGGGGGAGAGAGAGGGAGGGACAAGTAGGGAGAGATATGTGAGATAGAGAGAAAGAGAGTATAAAGAAAAGGGGGGGAGAGAGAGAAAGAGAAGTGATAGAGAAAAGTAGAGGTAAGGTGGAAGGTAGATAGATTGAGAGAGGGAACGAGGGAGGGAGGGAGAGAGAAAGAGGTATACAAGGATAGGTTAGATATAGATAAGTAGAGAGCAAAGGTTGGTGGAAGAGAGAAAGAGAGAGAGAGAGAGGGAGGGAGAGAGAGAGAAATAGGGTGGGAGAGAGATATAGAGAGGGTGGGAGAGAGAGGGGAGGAAAGGAGAGGTAAAGAGGGATAGTTGAGATAAATAGGAGAGAGAGAGAGGATGAGGAGAGATAGAAAGAGGTAATGAGACATGGAGGGAGAGGTAGGGATAAATAGAGAGATAGTGATGGAGAGACAAAGATGAGAGATAAAGAGATAGAGAGAGGTAGATAGAGAGAGGGAGGGGAGATAGAGAGAGAAGAGGGAGGGAGGGATATATGTAGGGAGAGAGAGGTGAGATAGAGAGAAAGAGAGTAGAGAGGGAAGGGGAGAGAGAGAACAAGAGAGAAGGGTAAGGAGGAAGGTAGAGAGAGTGAGAAAGGGAAGGAGGGATGGAGGGAGAGAAAATAGGTATATAGGGGTAAGTTAGATACATAGTAGAGAGATAAGGTTGGTGAAAGAGAGAGAGGAGGGAGGGAGGGAGGAGGAGGGAGGGAGATAGAGAGAGAGGTATATAGGGGTAGATTATAGAGAGAAGTAGAGAGATAAGCTTGGTGGAAGAGAGAGAGATAGGAGGGAGGGAGAGGTAAAGAGGGATATTGAGATAGAAGGGGGGGTAGAGAGAGAGAGAGAGAGAGGTAGGTAGGTAGGTAGAGATAGGGTGAGGAGAGATAGAAAGAGAGGGGAGGGAGAGAGAGAGAGAGAGAGAGGAGAGATAGAAAGAGGGGGAGGGACATAGAAATATAGAGATAGAAAGAGGGGGAGGAAAAGAGAGATATAGAGAGAGAGGGAGGAAAAGGTAGAGAAGAGAGTGTTGGGAAATATGGGATCTCGGAAAAGAAAATAAAAACAAAAAAAATAAAAAAATAATAAAATAATAAAAAAAAACAAAAAAAACAAAAAACAAACAAATAATCAAACAAACATCCAAGATTAGTAGAGCCTTTGGTAGCTTGTATTTCATCATATTTTCTCAAAGACACGAAATACTATGCCATAAGGCGAAATATGACATAGTTCATTTCCCACATTGACCCTTAGAGAAAAATGAATGCTAATTAAACCAGTTCCAAACAACATCATTAAATAGATTAATCACACAGACCCCTTAAACATGAAATATGGAATAGGAAACATGAACACATAGATTTACGTGTGCAAAACCCTTTCAGGTAAAAACCCCCACACTCTAAAAGCCCAGATCACCATTGTATATTTCAGCAACAAAATATAGTTACAAATACAATTCAGGCTCTAAGCCTTTACAAAGTTTACATATTGTTCCATATGGAGAGAATCTGGCAGCATAACACTACTTTGATCTCACCTCTCTCAATGAGAGACATCTCGTTCAACTACATAGCCTCACGGCTTGACCACCAACCTCTTGGCCTCTCTGTCACACAGCCACTCGACCTTCACCTTCTGCAAGATTCATCTCTCAGCTCACAGCAACCCAGCCTCTCGACCCATCCTCCAGCCTCTCGACCCGTCCTCCAACCTCTCAGCTTGCACCCGACCTCTTAGCCAATCCAATACCCAACCAGGTAATTGATGTGCTTTTCCTTCACCAAGCTGCTCCAAGAGATACATTTTATCTCTTTCTCTAATTGTTCAACTACCACACCCCTTTAGGGTTACACCTCAAGCCACACACCATCATCTATCATTTTTGGCCGTTAGATAAGACATTGAACAAATCTCCAGCATTGAACTAAGGGTTATCCACCTAACATCATGTTTCCTAGTCAAAGAGACATTTATTATCATCTCACCAAGTTCACTGAGCACATGGTCCCACATGCCATCTGTCCTCCACATCATCGCCACCTATTGACCTTCAACATGATCCACCATCCTATCGGGTCCCACATCTTTCGATAGTTAGAAACCAACCATCTCTTTCCAACTATCAAATCTCCTTCATATACCACTTGCCATGGTGAGGGGTCCACCGAGACACACATACACCGCTTGTACAATTCTGAATTATCAAAAGGGAATCTACAACATTCGCAACAAGTCTCCTAGAAAAGACTTAAATATTTAACTCTCAACACTCCAAGTGGTCCCCACATTTCATGTGGTATCCATATTACTTCAGTACAACTGATGTCACCATCCACACATATTGGTCCCACAAACCACTGGTTATGTCGTTATGTCACTGAAAAACCAAACTTCACAACCTCAATATCGAAGGTTATGAAGCTCCAGAAACCCGTGACATGTTGATAACAAAGGGATCACTTTGTCGCTCAAAACCTGAACTTTTAAACCTCAAGGTGGATGTTGTGAAGTTCTCAAAATCCATGACATATCGACAACAAATGGAAAAGCCTTCGCTTCATAGTTGCTAAGTCAGAAAGTTATGAAACTTTAGAACCCTGTGACTTCAGTTAGAAAAACTTGAAAACCAGTGACTTAACTCAAGCCGATGATGGAGGAAAACACAATTGCTCCAAGAAGTCGATCAAGCTAGTAAGTTCGAGTCACATTTCTCAACATTCTCCCACTTGATGAAGAACTTACTAGCTCCTTCCAAAGAAAACTCAAGAATCTTAAACAATGCTTCCATGCTCCAACCAAGACACCTACAACGACATCCAAGATGTCCACCAACTCAGGCAATAGTTCCAGCCATCCACCATAGGAAAAAGGAACAAGCCAAGGCGTATATGCACCAGTCTCGAGAACACAAGCATCAGATCCTACATAAGGCAAGGGATTCAACACTACCACCACTCCACTGTGCTCACAAGCTATACAAAATAAACACAACATCAGCTTCAAAGCCTTCAATCATGAACACAACTGTGAATTCATTCTCCAGACTCAAGATAGAACATCAGCTAGAACAACAACTAGAAAACTAACTACTCCCATCCAATTGATCAACCCACACAACTGAAAATAGCACACACAACAAGTGTTAATCCAACCAATCACACATACCTTCAAGGTATCCACATCAACAAAATAATGCCACTTACATAGCTAACCCATCAACAACAAAATACAAGCACCAAGTGCCAACTAGTCGAAGAAGACCAAACACATCTAGGAACTCCCACTGCATGAGTAATGCCAAATCTAGAAAGATCAACGCATAACAAGTCTACTAGAAACATCATATAGAGAGTGTAAACATGTAGTTTCAAGGAATCATCCACAATGATATGTACAACATGTACAACCCTCACCACAAATCTCCATAACCAAGACCACAGATATAAAATTTTGCACATCATATACTTGTAGAAAATCCTTCTACATACACCTCTAAATTCCAGTTGGGTCAAGTCTGATCTCCTTCACAACACACCAAAAGAAAAGCCTTAAAAACATCCAACTGTTCAATCACCAAGATCAAACACAACATATATTTCATGTAATTATATGGATGAAAGCTTCTCCAAGAAGATCAAACTATTTCATTTCCCATCTCAAGAAATAAGCCCACTGCATCTCCTAAACTCAACATCAATGAATGCAATCACAATGCACAAGGAGATGACCATGCTATCCATATCTCATAATGAATCCTTCAGAAACATCTAATAGCAATTCAAGATCCATATCCATGAAAGAAAGCATAAAACACCTGAGAGAAACAATGGGAAATACCTCTCAAGTGATAAACTATCAAGTAGACCAAGAGTGGGGAATGGGAATGCTCCTCCAAGATAACCAATTCATCATGACTTCTCCAAGATCAATCTCCTCATTTGGTCTTTGTTAAACTCACGCCCAGCCAAGGTGTAGGCTCCTCAAACTTTTGTTGAAAACTCATCAAGAGTAATCATCAATACTTCTCTCATTTCAAGAGAATTATAGCCTCACCTTATTCTTCATGTATCCATGGGCACCTGTAACTGATCATCTCATGCTAAAATCCAAATGCATCACTACACCATCATGAATTTCTCAAGCACATGACCAATGCACCCAATACACAAAGAATTACCAAAACCACTATCAAAGCTCCAATCACATAAATCAAGAACTTATCATGACACCATGATCTTACCATCCCCCTTAGTAGATCTCATGCTCCAGGTGAACATAATATGGTCTCAAGAGTAATGCATCATTCCAAAACTCTAATGCGCAATCAAGAGTATACCATGACATGAAACACAACAAACTCTAAACCAACATCACTTGTCAAGCACCACCAACACCTCAACCAAAGACTCACAAGAGTCCTCTATGGCTCCAAGATTTTGCACATTTTCAAATAATTTCCATGCAAATGTGAAAGAACCCTTCTACAGCAACATGATCTAAGAGTCCCTCCTAGTAACATTTGCAACACTAAAGAACACCATCCATCACCAAGTGATGAATCCATAGTCATTGCTAAAGCTCCCACTGAACCGTGATACCAAGCTTTCCAAGCATCATGACCAAACGTCTGCTAATATGAAAATCCTTCAAGTCCACACAACATGTCCATGTGACAACAATACCAAGTGGCACCAAGATTTCCAAACCAAGCAAACAAGACCATCACTGTCAAAATATTACACAAAATAGTGTATCCAAGCTATCCATGACATCGTGATACGCATGCTACATGTCCCCATAACCAACTATTCAGGTAATCAACACCATTCATCCTCTCATCTCAAAGAAACCACACCAATGCATAAGTGACCATAGACAAGGCCAGCTAACAAGTTTACACCAACTCTAAATCAACCTCGTGGATATAAACACTCCACTTCCAAGTTATCTCACTACATCCAATGGTAGCTAATCCACCAACTACATAACTTGAAGATCAATCACAATGAACATGCAAACCCATCATAGCACTGGAAACAACAACACTCAGATCTCAAAGAGAATAACCATGTAGACAACATGACTCAAACACCAGATCAAGCTTAGATTTGATTTGCCAATCATGTCCACAATGAGCAGCATAGTCAATAAAACCACCAAGCATCACCACAAGAATGTTGAGTGATAAACCACATACCAACACTCATATATAGAGAAGTTATCACATCTCCTCACACCATGCACGAAGCATGCATGCAAAACTACAACTATCTCATCCAACACTACCCCTAACAAGCCAGGGTATAGAAAATAGTTTAACAATAGCTCCACAAAACCACAAGTTTTCTTGACCATGTAAAACCTGCAAAACCATTGTGTTCGAGAACACCCATGCACACCCATATCTATTTCACATCTGAAACACCATAACGGTTAAACTAGAAACTGGATTATCATGAATATGCATAACCATAGATTCTTTAAACGAGAATCTATAAAACCCTCAAATCCAAAGAACATGAATCTAAGTGATACAAGTACAACACATCCTTGAAAAGATATGACAGTTCAGGAACTCTAGGCCCATATCAAGCCAACTCCAAAACCACCAACATGCACATGCGTCCAAGAGAGAGACAAGCTATTTTAGAAGCTTCCAAACCATCCAATGATCAACTCCATAGCCTACATGCAATCGGGGTACCAGAAAAATTGTGCCTTCTAATACCAAGAAAAACACCCAACATAAGCACATTACTCCATGACTGAACAACAACCCAAACTTCTCCATATCACCAGGGAGCCTCTCACATAAACACCCAATATGAAATCTTGTTGCAACACAACCATACAGACAATAACATTCCACCCCACGTGTCAGGATTATACCACTACCAACTCACGAGCTTCAGGTCACAACTATTCAATATGAACAACTCAAGTTTCTCCATCTTACTCATCAAAGGATCAATCCATCGGTCGATTCCTTCATATTTCCTCAAGCCTATCACACTAAGAAATCTTCACAAAAGGAATACCCAGAACCAGAAACACTGGGAATTCTTTCATGCATCAACATGCAAGCACATGCAAGCCACATGCAATTTCATGCAAATACATGCAACACACATGCAGGTACATGCAACTCACAAACCTACACATGCAAGAAAAAATCAAATCCCAAAAGAAGGCTCAGATACCACTTGTTGGGAAATATGGGTCATCTCAAGAAGAAACATCCAAGATCAGTAGTGCCTTCGGTAGCTTTTATTTCATCAGATTTCCTCAAAGATGTGAACTACTATGCCACAAGGCGGAATTAGACATAGTTCATTTCCCACATTGACCCTTAGAGAAAACTAAATGCTAATTAAACCAATTCCAAACAACACCATTAAATAGATTCAATCACGTAGAACCCTTAAACATGAAAGATGGAACATAAAACGTGAACACACATATTTATGTGGGGAAAACCCTTTCGGGTAAAAACCCCACACTCCAAAAGCCCAGATCACCATTGTATTAATCGAACAACAAAATATAGTTACAAATACAATTCGGGCTCTAAGCCTTTACAGAGTTTACATCATGTTCCATCTGGAGAGAATCTGATAGCATAACCCTACTTCGATCTCACCTCTCTCAGTGAGAGAAATCTCGTTCAGCTACATAGCCTCACGGCTTGACCACTGACCTCTCTATCACATAGTCACTCGACCTTCACCTTCTGTAAGATTCATCTTATGGCTCACGAAAACTCAGCCTCTCAGCCCATCCTCCAGCTTATCGGCCAGTCTGCTACCCAACCAGGTAACTGTCGTGCTCTACCTTCACCAAGTTGCTCCAAAAGATATATTTTCTCTCTTTCTCTGATTGTTCAACTACCACACCCCTTTAGGGTTACACCTCAATCCACGTGACATCATCCAACATTTCTAGCCGTCAGATAAGCAGTTGAACAAATATCCAGCATCGAACTTAGGGTTATCCACCTAACATCATGTCGCCCAGTCAAAGATACATTTATTACTGTCTCACCAAGTTCACTGAGCACATGGGCCCACATGCCATCTATCCTCCATGTCATAGCCACCTGTTGGCCTTCGACATGATCCACCATCCTATCGAGTCCCACATCTGTCGGTAATCAGAAACCAACCATCGCTTTCCAATTGTCAACTCTCCTTCATATACCGCTTGCCATGGCGAGGGGTCCACCAAGACATGCATACACCACTTGTGAAATTCAGGAGTATCAAAAGGGAATCTACACTATTCACAACAAGTCTCCCAGAAAAGACTTAAATATTTAACTGCCAACACTCCAAGTGGTCCCCACATTTCACACGACATCCATATCACTTTCATACAGCTGATGTCACCATCCACGTAGACCGGTCCCACCAACCATTGGTTATGTCGCTGTGTCAATGAAAAACCAAACTTCACAACCTTAATATCGGAGGTTATGAAGTTCCAGAAACCTGCGACATGTTGATAACAAAGGGATCGCGATGTCACTCAAAACCCAAACTTTCGAACCTCAAGGTGAAGGTTGTGAAGTTCTCAAAATCCACGACATGTCGACAACAAAGGTAAATTCCTTCACTTCATAGTCGCTAAGTCGGGAGGTTATGAAACTTTAGAACCCCGCAACTTCAGTTAGAAAAACTTAAAGACCAACGACTTAACTTAGGCCAATGATGGAGGAAAACACAACTGCTCTAGGAAGTCGATCAAGCCAGTAACTTTGAGTCACATTTCTCAATAGAGAGAGTTAAGATAGAGAGAGGGACAGAAAGGTAGGGAGAGAGAGAGAGTAGAGAGGGAAGGAGAGAGAGATAGAGAGAGGGAAAGGTAGGGAGAAAGAGAGTTGAGAAAAGAGAGTAAAGATGAAAGGAGAGAGAGATAGTGAGGGAGGTGATAGAGAGAGAAGTAGAGAGGAAAGAAGGTAGAGAGAGAAAGAGAAGTGATAGAGAGAAGTAGAGAGGTAAGGTGGAATGTAGATAGATTGAGAGAGGGAAGGCAAGAGGGAGGGAGAGAGAAAGAGGTATATAGGGATAAGTTAGAGATAAGTAGAGAGAGAGAGAGAGTGGGAGAGAGAGGGGAGGCAGGGAGAGGTAAAGAGGGATAGTTGAGATAAATAGGAGAGAGAGGGAGAGAGGTAGGTAGAGAGAGGATGAGGAGAGATAGAAAGAGGGAAGAAGAGATGGAGGGAGAGGTAGGGATAAAGGGAGATATAGTGATGGAGAGAGAAAGGTGAAAGATAGAGCAATAGAGAGAGGTAGGTAGAGAGAGGGAGGGGAGATAGAGAGAAGTAGAGAGGGAGGGAGAGGTAGGGAGGGAGGGAGGGAGGAAGAGGGAGCTGAGATAGAGAGAAAGAGAGTAGAGAGGGAAGGGGAGAGAGAGAGTGAGAGAGAGAGGGGTAAGGAGGAAAGTAGAGAGATTAAGAGAGAGGAGGGATGAAGGGATGGAGGGAGAGAAAAATAGGTATATAGGGGTAAGTTAGATAGAGAGAAGTAGAGAGAGAAGGTTGGTGGAAGAGAGAGAGGAAGGAGGGAGGAAGGGAGAGAGAAAGAGGTATATAGGGGTAGGTTATACAGAGAGAAGTAGAGAGAGAAG